>VZTI01001000.1:156675-199155 GCA_013397865.1 Struthidea cinerea | reverse complement strand
AGGAAAGGAAAGGAAAGGAAAGGAAAGGAAAGGAAAGGAAAGGAAAGGAAAGGAGAAAAAAGAGAGAAGGGATGGAGTTGCTTGGCAACGGGCGAGCAGAAGCAGCTGTGCAGCAGGTCGGGCTGGTACCTAGGCGGCGGGGCCGGCCCATTAGCACCCCGCATCTCATGCATTTCTTGCCGGGGTCTCCTAGTAACAGCCTGTGCACGCCGGGCTGTTGCGCTTCCCCTCCTCTCCTCCTGTTTCTCCCGATCACGCGAGGCATCGCTGTTTGCCCTAATTACACATTCTCTGCTGCTTCAAGCTGCCATTACTTCGGTCCCCAGAGGAGCAGCAAGAAATTTTAAAATTGTCCTCTAATAAGGGCTTCTAGTTTCAGATTCTGTGGAGCTCTGCAAGCTCAAAGATGCAAAGCAAGGTAGCAGTGGCAGAAGGAACAGATGAAAAAGGAAAAAAAGTCAGCAGCTCACTGGGTCAGATTTTTCCAGCACCCTGAAACATGTTCTCATCCCTTTGTTTTTCGTAAGGTATCCTCGAGGGTGGACAGTGAGACAGCCTTTAAGGGACACGGTGTATATTTACATAATCCAGAGCAGTGTATCAAAGATGTGTTCCTTGGAAACCTACATTTTAGGTCAAGAGTTTCTGAGAAATTCCAGACTGTATATAAAGGCAAATAGGCCAGAAAAAAATATGAGACACATGTATCACGGACCGTGTTCAGAAATGACAAAAAAAATTAAGAGGAACAGGCTCCCCTTTTCCAGATGCTAACATTTTAAATGGTTTTGCTCCATATTTTTGCTAATGAATGTAGGGTTTGCTTATTCAAATTACTGCACTGCTGATGTTTTTCAGCATTTACTAACTTCTCCTTTTAGCCACTAGAAAATTAGAGAAAAGATGACCAAAAAGATGATGCAGACTGGCAGAGACAGCACAGGAATAAAACACGAGGGGAAAAGAACATACATTTCTTTTGTTTTCCATTTTTGTCAACAACAAAAATGGAAAAAGATGCAAGATCTCAATCATTCAGATACTGAATTTGATTTGGGGGTAGATGCAAAAAGGAAATCATGTGCTTGGGTTTAAAGAATACACTGGCAAGTTCTCCCAGTAAAGGCTGCTCTGGTGCCAAGACAGAGCTACCTACATGGAGGCAGGCACGTGATGCTTGAAGGAGATCCCATCCTTCCTGGTGCTTTCTCGGTCCTCGGGCTGAGCCGGCAGGCTGCACCCAGCAGCACGCAAGCTCCTTGCTGCTCCACACTGAGCAGGGCTCCGTAAAAAGGCCTTGGCAATGCTGCTGGGCAACCCTTGGTGAACCAAGCAGACTAATCTCAAGAGCACAAAGCAGCGAGTAAAGATAATTAATTTTACCAGCTAGGAAGTTTCCCCATCTGGATTTCAGAAAAGGCACAAATCATTACCTGTCCTTAGCTCTAAGGGGGGTACACACAACCAGTTGGAAACCACCCAGCTCATTCATGCTGCCAGGTGAGTGTATTATGACATTCCATTGCTGGGTGACACTGTGTCTTCAGGGAGAAAAATTTAAAACATAAAGAGGTTTTCTGTATGAAACATGTTTACTAACACACATTCAAAGCCAAACAAGGCCCAAGAAAAAAATCACCTTTGAGATTCTACGGGTCTCACAAAGAATTAATGATAAAATATCACTCATATGGAAGTCAGTTTACAATGGATCATAGCTTAATCCATTCAAGTTAATTTTTACCCAGATATTCACAGATAGAAGTCTTCTACTATTTTCAACTACACCGACCAAGTTTTTAGCTAAAATTGTTACACTGTGCACAGTTCTCTTCTCCCTGCCTCTCTCCAACACACATGCTCCAATTTCTAAAATAACAAACAACAACCACACTGGAAAAAAACCCAAATGTGGAAAATTTCACTCTGAAGAAGGAAAGGCTTTGCAAACTTTACAGGTGACCAACAAGATGTACAAATGGAAGTTTATACTAACTAATCTATTAAGACCTCTCTGTGTGTGGTGAGAGTCCAGACGTATAGGAGGAAGGAATGAATCCCCGCTAAGCCTCTGAATGTGCGCTGCCATACAGTTGAGTACACCTTTCTTTCAGAACTCAGCTGGGCATCAGCTTTTATCTTGAAACTCATGTTTGTCATCATTAGTTTGGCTAGCATGCCTGCAAATGTTTTTTCAGCATTCAGTTTTTGCAGCCACAATTTTCAGTCCCGAGTTTTGAAAGCCAGACATCTTCAGGAACAAATCCATCTAACACAACAATTGTGTGCTTATGTGCAAATGCGGACTTCTGGGATTGCACACTGGCCTGCAGTGTTTTAAAGACTTTGATTCTTATTAAGCCTTCTTATCATGTCTAAAGTTGACCAGTGGAAAGGTTTTGGTTCTGCAGTCATTGTCCTGAAACAGGTGCCTTCACCCAGTGTGGCAGGAGTTGATCCACACACACAGTTGACATTCTGTGCAGAAAGGGGTGCTGAGTGGCAAATCCACGAAGGTGAGTGTAGATGTGTTACCTACTGCTTTAGTGAGAATCTGAATCACTGCATGTGTTATGGAGTAAGCCCCTTTGAAATTTTATATGGTAAACTGTATCCAATTGTCATTGTGGTGATAAAACACATGTGAAAGGTAATGGTATGTTGAGAATGATCTGTTATTCCTCTTACAGGTCAGTTTGTCCAACCCCCTCAAGAGGGGTTAAGATTTTTTGTCAAAATGCATGAATTTTTGGCTTTCTTCTTAACATGGGTTGTCACTTTGCCCTCAAGAGGACTTTGTGTGGAAATACATCATGCCTGCCCAGCTGGGGCACAGCACCAAATGCAGCTTAGATGGAGTCTGGGCACAGCTCACAGTGCAAATCCTATGGGACACAGTGCCGCTCCACTGCTGGGCTCAGTGCCTGCCAGCAGGCATAGCAGTGGGAGCAACAGGCTTCACAATCCACCTACCCAAGTCCGTCCCAGCTCCATTTTGGCTTTCATTGCCTGCCAGCCAGCCAGAAAACACCTTGTGACTTCACAGAGCCCTGTGCGACAGCAGCCCATGATGTCACATTGCCAGCACACGTGCAAGCACATAGAGACTGGGCAGCTACTCAGCCCGGAACATCACAGCCTGAACGCTGACCAACATGGCAGGCCGAGGCAGCTCGCGTGTCAAGATGTCATCCTTGCAAAAGACCAGAATGAGGCTCATCCTGGTGGTCTTCCTGACGATGGTGCTCCACAGGCTGTCTCTGTCCTTCACTGCCGTCACGAATGTGGCTGAAGAATGGACCGGCAGCCTCGACCCTTGCAATCCCAACGACTGGGTCAGGTTCAGGATGGACATCATTCCCGAGGGTCCAAACAAACCGCCTGTTGTCGCCAAGAGCACGACTGCTGAAAGGACCAGCACCACCAGCCTTTGCAATTCCCAGGACTGGGTCAGGGAGAGGATGGACATCGCTCCTGAGTGACTGAAGCAATTGCCCATTATCCCAGCGAGTGCAGCCTCTAACCTGCCCTACCCTTTGTGCCAGTTTTGGAACTAACTTGCCCCTTGACATGACCTGGTTGCTCTGTACAGCCTGGCAACCTGTGGGGCTGCTGTCATGGGGTGACTTTATAATGTGTATCCCCTATCGCTACCCTATGCCCACCAATCTTGCCTGTGTCTTTAAACTGAGCCTGAGAAGGACAAAAAACAAAAAACTTTTCAAAACAGTTGTTTCAAGGACACGGAGATCCTCCTCTGTTTCTGCAGTACCCTCGGTTTTTTTTCTTCGGCTCTTTTTCTCCCAGCAAGAGACAGAGAGTTGAATTTTGTTTTCCTAAGATTTTTGGGGTTTTTTTTGTTCTTTTCTTCTCTGCTGGACTGTTTCAACAACATCGGAACACATCAAAAGAATTTTCCTGGAGGCCCGGGGGGGTGGCCCCTCGCCGACCAGCTCCGAGAAGGAAAGAGACCGCACCTACAGAGGACCTCTGAAATCTTCTCAGGTTTTCTCTCCACAAAAAGAAGGATCTCATTATTTAGCATTATTATTCCCCACCTGTGTGTTTGTTAAATAAATAGCTTGTTATCTCTTTCACTTTCCTTTAAGGAAATTTTTTCCCGAACCTGGAGGGGAGGGGTGGTTTGTGACCTGACTTCTATCAGAAGATATTCTCCTCCAAATTTGTCCAAACTAAGACAGCTGCTCAGCATGGCTTCTATTGCCTTCTGCATCTGGAGAAATGCGAAGTAACCTCAGGGACAGGGAAGGTGATGGATGTCCTCATCTTCAGTAGGGACAGACTGCTGGGAAAAGAGCCCCTTCAGGTGGTCCAAATTGTTCTACAGGGTGGAGGCCAAAACCAGCCTGCCACACAGGGCCATGAGGCTTTTCTACCACTTCCAGATGAAAGAGTTCTTCTGAACTAAGGAACCAAAGACAATTGACAAAACAACCAAGATAAAACCAGATTACAAGGAAAAACAATGCCAACTCATCAAACTAGGGAAAGGGTAATTGTGGCAGAGGGAGGTTATGACCATTGGCTCACGGCGCACTGATTCAAGAACTCAGAAGAAGACTGAGCAAACGGAGTAAATAATTTAACAAAAAGAAGATTGAATAATAATTAATGAATTTATAATATGAACTATGGCTTGTAGCCAAGGAATATTAATGCCTTAATTTCTGTCAAATGATCTGTGGGAGTGGCTAGACCAATTGGCAGTGCAGAGGCAAACCCATGTGGGCTGCTGAATCGTGGCAAGACATTGCCAAAGGTAGAGAAGCTGGTTGTAAAAGTACACATGCAGATGTCCACAAACCCAAGAGCTGGGCTACTGAAGAACATTGCAACAATGAACAGATGGATTGGGCTGCCAAAATGAAAGTGTCTCAGATGGATCTGGATTGGCAACATAAAGGTGAATTATTTTTGGCTCGGTGGGTCCATGACGGCTCAAGTCATCAGGGAGGAGATGCAACATACAGATGGGCTCGTGATCAAGGGGTGGACTTAACCACAGACAATATCTTCCAGGTCATCCATAATGTGAAATGTGCTGCAATCAAGCAGGCAAAGCATAAAGCCCTTGTGATACAGGGGACAATAGTTGAAAAAAAAGTATGGGAAAGCCTGGCAGATCGATTACATCACACTCCCACCAGCCTGCCAAGCCAGGCACTACGTGCTGACAATGGTGGAGACAACCACTGCATGACTGGAGACGTACCCCATATCTCGTGCCACTGCCCGGAACACCATCCTGTGACATGGAACCTGAGTCAGACAATGAGACTCATTTCAAAAACAGCCTCACAGACACCTGGGCCAGAGAGCATGGGACTGAATGGATGTCTCATATTCCCTATCCCTATCAGGCCGTTCTCCCTACCCACAGCTGGTTTGTGCTATAAGGTAGGCACCACCTACGCCATTGTGCCCATGGTTTTATTTGGGATCCCACCAGCCTTGGCAAAAGCATGGACACCTCTGCTCTGTATTTAGGTCAGTTTCCATGAAGCCTTGTAGTTCATCTGCTTTTGCTTTCAAGTTGCTGCTGCTGGTATGTAGGTATGTGGGACTGTGTCCACATGGGGTGTGAAAGACAGGCTCTGGATTAGAAGAGGTCCCTCCAGGCTGCTGGCTACCTGCCCACATATGACCCAGACTCAAACACCCACATTGTGCTTAGGAAAAGCCTCCAACCCAGCACCTGCTTTTAAGATGAGAGGTAGCACACTTGGCTTTTCCTGCCCAGAGCACTTCAGGTCTCGCAGTCATGTCCACCTCAGCCTAAAACAGCATTTCTTGAGCACACATCTCCAATTCACCCTGGTGTGACCTCAAATACTTCGGAAATAACAGTGCTTTTGGACAAATGGACAAGAAAATCATAGCTTGTTGTTGTTAACTTGCCAATTCTATCCAGTGTGGGACAGCAGCAACACAAAGGGAAATTGGCAGAAGACAAATTGGTGGGTTTTTCTTTGAGTCTCTTTCTGTGATCTCTAGCATTTGCCCACTGACTGGGTGCTTCACAGGGGCTCAGGAGTGGATGGATGGGTATAAAGAAAACACTAAATTACAAACTCAAGAAGGCTCCTCTGTGCTTTACCAAGGCAGACTGCCATAACACTTGGAGGCACCTGCACTTGCCCTCCTGCAGCCGCTGAACAGACGGCAAACATGAATTTCTAGGTCTACCTTGTGCCAGAAATCTTCTCACATGGCAAACAAACAAACAAATAACACCTATTTACATTTTCAAACTCAAACAATAAGATTGTCCTGTGCTATTGATTTGGCAAATGATGGAGCAGAAACACAGGACTGAGAATTCAGGTATTGACAACTAAGTATGGATGAACGCCACTGGTGTTTTAAATGGCAAGGGCTGCTTTTGGCAGGGGCCATCCTCCTGCTGCCTGGGTGGTTCTCAAAGATCATTTCCTAAGTCTAAGCTCTTGCTGTAATAATGAAGTGAGGCTCTGACCCTCCACAATGAAATCACAATACTCCCCTCCAAACTTGCCATATGCCTAAAAGGCTTCAAGATCAGAAAGTTTTAAGGAGCTCAGGATCAAGCTGGGCTTATTTTAATCAGCTTTGATAAAGACTTGTTATGTTTTTACACAAAAAACTTTTAAAAAGTCTAACATCACAACAAACCCACATCTTTCCAAACTGGCTAAGCAGCTGTACTCCCCAGAAAATCCAGCCCTGAATGAAGGTCTTTCACATACCCTTCCTCCCTCAATTCCCTGGCTCTCATTTCCAGCAGTGTATTCACCTCTTGCTTCAGCTGCTGCCATTGGAGCTTCAGGATCCTCCATGTCCCTCCATGTCCCCTTGGCAGTTTCAGCCCTGCACACAGAGCTGCGGACTGGCCACAAAGCTATGGGTCTCTGTACAACAAAACATCTTGGGCTTTGGCTTTAATTTCTCCTATGCCACTGATACTGTTCTCCCAAATGCTTTTCCCTAAGTCATTCAGTCTTGCATTCTACAGAATTGGTGCTGTGCTTGGCTACTTGCTTTTTCCTTCTCTTCATTGGCTTTCTGTTCACAGGTGCTACCACACTAACACAACACAGCAATGCAGCTTCCCATTCATGTGCTATCACTGACACAGTCTTTATTTTCTCTATTATTCCTTTACTTTGTATTAATCTTCTTTATCTATCATCCAGCCTACTCTCCTCAACTTTGTCCCCTCCAATAATTTCCAGATTCCAGGTAATTCCTCTTTTATCTCCAACACTTGGGGAAAGTTCTTCTCTACTGTTTTACATGCCATCTCAAAAACCTTCTGTTGGTTAATGCTCTTTCTAATCTCTCGTGTGCCTCATCATTTTCTTGCAAATGTAGTAATTTGTTTTCCTGCAGGGTGGATTTGTTTGTTTTAGTTACTTTCACCCAGCATTTTGGATCAAAGAACTATATAATTTAAAATAAGATGTCCTGACAATGTGAAACAAACCCCACTTGAAGAAGTGCTATCTTAAGATCACATGTAGACTGGTAACATCTATTTACATGAGTATTTCCCACTTGTTTAGCCCTTAGAAACCTAAATATAGACGTGAGGTGCCCCACTGTTGTCTCTCAGACTTGAGCTTTGGTGGTCTCAAATCCTGGTTTTGGATGGATAAAGAAAAAAAGAAAAAAGCAAACCTTCTGACACTCATGAAATGCAAATCCTAGCAGAACCACATACGGGTAGTTTTTTTATCACTTTCCCAATCTTAAGGATTTCCTGGTCAGTTTTTATGTGATGCATCATCCCCGGTCAGAAAGTACCCACGCCATCTTACATCTTCCCCTGCACATTACTGCAAGGAAGGCTGATAGGAATGGTTTTGTCAAGAGATAGAAATCTCCAGCAGTCTTTGATCTGGGAGACACAGTCACATCCCATGACTAATCTTTCTATAGGTCACAGGCCAGCTCACCCTTAGACTTATTTGCATTCAGACACTCTCCAGCAATATCCTGTTTTCTAATTTAGGAAGTACTGATGATTATACATGGGGTTTGGCTCATTCTAATTCCTTCCCTCTCCACTCATTACATTGACAATTCACCTCCGTGCATGTGCAAAGATAGGAAAAAAGTTTTCCTTTCTCAAAAGAGAGAAAATGCCATTGTTTCAACTGATGTCTGCTCCACGAATAACCGTGAGACAATGTGCTCGGGTTGAATCACCATGCCAGTCCTGGTTGCTCCTTCTTTAGATGTTTTTACCTCATCTCACACTGGCAGTGTGGTTTTTCCAAACCTAAAGCTCACCTTTTCCTCCTGTTTACAGGCCCAGCTGCTATTTCTTCCCTGAGGGGCTTCTTTGCTGCACTCTGACAGTCAGTCCCACCACTGCTCTTAGCTCCTTTACACACCCTTAACTTTAGATACCCCAGCTTGCTTTGAGTTTAGTCAAATATTTTCATTTCCCTTTCCATACAGACAATGTTTTTCCCTTTCCCTTCCAGATTAAATTCTCTCCCACACAGATGATTATTTTTCCCTCTCCAAAGGTCATCCAGAAGGTGGTTTCATAACCAGTTCGACCATTGATGGGCCTTGTAGTGCTGTCCTGATTCTCTTGCAGATGAGATGTGGGAGAGTAATGTGGAAGATGCACCAAGTGCAATGTGGGGTCTGATAGTCTCTCGGCTTCCCAGCAAAGTAAAACCCCAAGAGAGGATTGTTCCCAACCTAGCAAGCCGCTATCAGCCAGCATTGCCTGCAGCCCAGCCTGGCTCATCATGCAGCAGCGAGGAACAGCAGCCAGCTCTGTCTGGTCAGCCTTACATATGAACGAAAGGAATGCAGCCTCCTTCCGCTGCCTTCCACCCCCCACCCGCTCCCCAGCCCATGGCTTCTTGTTTTCATGCACTGCAGTAAATCCCTTTGATCCAGCAAGTGGACTTCGCACGTACAAGCTGAGTGACCAGCCCACATCTGCCTCCCTGCCTGTGAACCCCGCACTGGGAGCTCTTTGTCTGTCAGGGCACTCACACCCTTTTACAGAGCCCACACTGGCAGACCGCTCTCACATGACACACTAACAAACCACCAGCCAAAGGAAAATATCTCGCAATCATTTCAGACCCTCTGGCTCAGCCACTGACTAAGCCAAGTGGCTACTAGCCATTGGCACTGCTGGGTGCATTCACAATCCACAGCACACTCAGTTCAGGCATGAAAAAAAACAAAGCACCCGTGGAGAAAAGGGCTCCTTGTCCCATGCCCTGAAGGCTGCACGGGAAAGGAGACAGCCCTGACATCTATAATTCAGTCCCAAATTTCCATAGCTATTCCCCTCTGTCCCACTCTTACCAGAGGCCAGAGCTCCCTGTGGGGAACCCCACTGAAGAGGTCAGTGTGAACACATTTAAGGTCTTGATTGTACCAGCTCTCATTTAAGGCATCCAATGGTCAGTTTGTATTAAGGGAACAGAGCACATAAGCAGTATGAAGGGGTCTGAATGACTTTGTGCTCCAGACTCAAGTAAGCTGTTTAGATAAGCCTATCACACTCCTCCCCTCAATTTACTCAGATTGCTCCCAGGACGTAAATGTTCACAGGTATTTAGACAACCTGCTTTCCACAGACAAAAATGAGAGACAGGTTCCCTGCTCCCAGGTTCTGCATCAAAGATGCATTTTAACAAGGCTGCATTTAGTCCTCATCAAGGGAAACCATGCTTTCTACAAAGCTGTGGACAGCTAGGACATGGGCAGGGGCAGGGTGGTTTTACAGCTGCTAAGACAGGAGAGATAATCATTCCAGGTTTGTATTCCCTCTTGTTTTTTGCCTTCCTGCTTTCCTAACAACCTATGCTATCTGCTCAGGACATGGTGAATGGAAACAGAAACACTCCCATAATTAGGGGCTGTTTAAACCACTGATGGTTTCACTGGCAAGATCAGAGGAGTAGCTGATCCCACCACGTAAGGTGCTGGGAATGGGAGGTCTGGGCTCTGCACCCAGGCAGCTGCAGCCTCATCATCTGATAAAGGTCCTCCCCATCTGCCAGCAAAGACAGACAGTGCCTTTCTCACCATGTCAAGCACTGCTGTGGATGGGCAGGCTCAGCACATCATGGCACCACGTATGATCCAAGGGTATTCAACAGAAAGATCACAGAGAAACGTTTCTCATTACGGATTAGTTGTAAAACATAAGATTCACATGGTGATGTGAAAGGTTTTGACCTCAGAAAATTCAACCAGACCTAAGGCTAGGTTCAAAAGCACACAAACTCCTAAAAGATTTTGACACTAAAGGGTAAAGGTGTTGGGAGATTAGTAGTTTTTGTGAGTGCTCCTCGTGACTCCTTGTCCATATCCCCATCTGTGTGACAAAACCAGGAAAACTTCACAAGTTCACCCTTTCCAGGCTATCGTGTCATATCCCTGACTGACTTCAGGAAAAGCTGTGTAAGACCCATCACTTCCAGCTTGAGGACAAACATGGGGGTCACATCTTAATAGACAAGACCACTGGGTTAACAGCTTTCACACTCTTCATTTGTACTTTCATGGAAGCTCCGTTGCCTGCTGGAAGGCCTTGGCTGGGACGTCCCACTGGCCAGCCCCAGCAGGGACAAGCCAGCCCCAGAAAGGACAAGCTCTCACAGCAGCACTGGCGCTACAAGGAACCAAGATTCTGACCATGTCGATGCTGATTTTAAAATGATTGTACTACTTCCGCTGGCTTTCAAATCACTGAATCACAGGTGAGGTCACTCCTGGCAAGGTGGCTATCCCCAGTAAAAGCAGTAGAAAGCCTACATAAAAAGATCAATGCCTTTTATGTCTAACTATGATTTATACTTCAGTCCATGTAACTTTTACAGTGCTGCCTAGTATGTGATGGATGCTGCTCTCTTAACAACCCACATATTTGTCTGATTTACTGCATCCGTCCAATGTGTTATTTTCTACCTTGCTAGAACAACCTTGCTTCTAGGAATCTGACTGCGTGATAAGATCGTGAACTAAATGTGCAGTTATCGTAAGAGACCACACATTTTACAGTAAAATTGAGAAAACTGATTATAGCAATCCCTTTGGAAACAAGAATAATCACATGATAAGACAGTGCTAATGGGAATTTATCATCTCTCATCGTGTGTGAAGCTTAGAACAAAGCAGCAACGTGTGTGAACTGCATAGCTATTAATGCCAATGAATACCAGCTGAAAAGCTACTGAGGAGGAAGGAACCTGAAAAACCAACCTAAGCCAATTCAGTATGCTTTAACCAGCTTACACACACATATATATATAACATTTGTAAATGTTACCCAAAATAACAGCCTCACATCCATCCATACATCCTATTTACTCTCCACCTACACTACTTCATTCAAACTCCATGTCAATCTTTTATTTGTTCTCACCATATTTTAGCACTGGAGAAGTCCAAGATCATGAGTATCTAAAGGGTACGTGCCTCTGCATGCCTACACATCTGCATCTACACACCCTGCCTCATGCACAGATTATTCCTAAACAGCATATCAAAGATCTGAAACACATTTCTCTTTCTCCCATACAAAAGGCACCAAAAACCTACCCACGCTAGGTTCTATTTGAAGAAAATAACACTTGACTAAACTTAACATTTTTAAAGTTGTCTTGGGGAAGTGAGTGCCAAAAACCCAAAGTGACATGCACATAGTTTTAACATGAATGATACATCTACATCCCTTAGGTATCCTAAAATTACTCTGCATCAAGCCCCATAAGACATATGAAACCCCAACAGGTAATGGTAGGTGGTGAACTCCTCTGTTCTATTGAATAATGGGCACATTTGCTGGCCTACCATATTTTCCACTGCCCTGTTTCATAGACAGAAGCTTGGACTTTCAGAAGAGATTTTTTTTTTCTTTTCTAAATGAGAATAAAAGGAGATGGTTACGGGTAGGTGGCAGGAGGACAAGATGAGAGAAGCATCCTACATAAGTACCTGTATGAGTCCTCTGGTGAGCCTTTAAGTGGGAGCTCTTTGTATAAACTTTCCGGCACCCATTAAACTGGCAGCGATGAACCCTCTTCTTGTTTTCTGGGGATGCTTCTGTCCCTGTACCTCCTTGCTCACTGTCACTCTGCCCGCTTTTTATTGTCCCCGCAGTCGCTGTTGCTACACCCACTTTCACAGAGCTGAGTGAAGTTTTCTTGGCTACCAATTTCAACGTCACTGTGCCATCCACCGCTGAGAGAGTCTGTGGGGTTTTTACAAGGTGGCGGCTGAGCTCCGGAGAGGAAGGGGGGGTTAATGAGGTTACTGCATTGAGCTGGGCCTGGTTGACGGCTGTGTAGCCTTCTGTGGAAGAGCTGGTGGACTGCGAGCTGAGGCACGTCTCAGACAGCAGTTTGTCACGGGAGAGGATAATGTCCATGTTGGCGCTTTTGTCACAAGTACTCGTCTCCACTGGTAAAAGGATGGGGTCCAGCCGTCGTATATTGTCCTCTGCATCTGGGGCTGAGGAGGCATGAAGGAAGCAGTCCAAATCCTCACCAAAGGTCTCAGAGATCTTCCGCGGTTCAGTCTGAAGGTATCGCTCCAACTCCAGGCATGTCTGCAGAAGGGAAAGGGAGAGGGGAGGGAGAGAAACTGCTGTTAGAGAGAGATTACAGCATAGCTCCCACTGAGGGCAGGAGAACATGGTCCAGAGGCATTCCAAGATAGCACTCATGAACACCAACTTCTTCTGAAATGGTCACACACCGGGAGACATGAAGATTTGGCACTTGTTTGAAGCTGCTCAGAGATAGTCTGGGAATACCCACATATGGTAGCAGGTATTATACTAGAAGTGAACATACACAATCAGAAAGCATCTGTTACATTTTCATTAAAGTCTGTACATTGTTCCATGAGTACGAGGGCATTCCCAACTTTAAGTATAATCTGTCCGACAGTCACTTCCATATGAAACTACCCTAATAGACTCCTCATCTGGCCATGTACAAACAAAAAGTCACCTCTCCAAATAACTGCTTCCTCTTCCTTCACAAACATTAACTTTCTCTCCAAATTTAACTCAGTGTAGTTGGCCGGGGCCCAATCTGTTCCTAAAACAGCACAATTCTGAAGCATGGCATTTTAAGATAGGAGGCAGAAAAGCTTCCAGTGAGACCACAGCTTGTCTAAAAGGCCCGAGAGAAGGAAAGGTGACAGAAAAGAAGGGATCTACTGTCAGTTTTAGATGGAGTTTTGGCACAGCTGGTCAAACAGAGCTTCCTGTGTACAGGACACCAGACTTGCACACAAATACACACACACCCCTTATTAAAAAGCAGGTGAAGTTGCAGTCAAAGAGGCTGCCACATAAAAATGTGTTCCTGCACCTCCACAGCAGTGATCATCAACACAAGAATGGGATGAGCCTCCTGAATGTGCCTTATTATGAAGTGCCCTGAGCTTGCCCCAATAAAGCCTCCAGGCACCAAAGCACTGCCCAGTGTTCTCCACAGCCAACATTATAAACTTTTATTGTTTATAGAGAACCATTTGCTGTAGTTTCAGGAGCTTTTAATGGAGTTTATTAGCACTGTTTTTCATTTCTTGCAGCTTGAAAGGATAGCTGGCTTAATACCACCACTGTGATTTCACAGGACTTGGAGAAAGAGACATTCTAACTAATACATTTTAGAAACCTCTAAAAACTACTCCTCAGAGAACACTTCTACCAGTATTAAGAAAGGGGTTTTAGTCAAAAATTTTCCGTCTATGGGAGCTGGTGACCCAACTGCAGCTCAATCTGGAGAGCCCAGCATCTGACCAAGAAATGAAAGCTTCATATGACCAGAGGAGAGACAGAGGCTCCTGCCTTCTGTGTACAAAGGTCCCATCAACAGCAATGTAAGGAGGCCCCACTCACAGCTCTCTGGGAACTGCCAGGTAATTTGAGAGTATTACTTTCAAAGCTCCCAGGAAGCAGTTCTGTTGGTTGCAGATACAATGTGGTGGGATGACTTTCCAGTTCACAACAAAATCTGCCACACAATTAGCTGTTACTTCTTTTTTAAAGAATAGCTGATTATAGATCTGAGCTGTAGAGATGGACAAAAAGAACAGGACAGAATACAAGCAGGTGAGACGTGCTGCACTTCAGCATGTACATTATATCAGAGGTATGAGACTGTCTGCACACAGGCCTGGGGGTGGGGCACTTATCAGTTGTACTTGCCTTAAGCAACCTTTCAATTTTCTTCACAAGGTGCATTTCTGGGACTATGAGAAACAGCTTTAGCTGAGAATCTGGTCTCTCCCCAGATAAATCCTATTGAGTTTTGGGAGAAGCTTTTCAACATGCCACATAGTCTTTCAGTAATAACCCCCACCACCAGGAGAGGTAATGCTTTTGAGTTCTCCACATCATGTAATTTGGGCTTTCTGGTCCACTTAGCCTTCATCCAGTGGGGCAGAAACAGGTTTAGGGGCCCAATAAATAAAAGGCTTCCAAAGGAAAGAGCAAGCATAATCACAAATTAGGGGTGGAAAGGGGGAGGGCAGCAGCGGGGAGGAGAGACAAGGACTCAAGGCCATTAAATCTGATGACAGTGACATGAAATTTCAATTGCTGTGGGATCAGAAAGCTGCATGCCAGCTCTGGGCTGCCCATGGAGGGGAGGCGAGCAGGAGGTGCTGCTCCTTTAAGGCATCACTACCCGATGACAACAATAGTGGGCCTGACAGTTCTTCCAGCTTCACCATTAATTTTCCATAAAGAGCAGTTTCTCGATGAGCCCTTTTCAGGCAAAGCCTGATGCTTCACAAACCTGTAATTATTCCTGGCTCCCCCCCTCCCGCAGCCACTGCACCTGTGCCATTTCAAGACACCAGCTGGTCATGTCTTGCCTTCTGCCTCTGAAATCCAAAACCAGTGGATCAAGCCCATCTCCCCACAGAAGGGGGGAGAAACAATACAATGCAGTCCCTCCCTCCCACCCCCCTCAGCCTCTCCACCAAGTCAATAGCAGGGAAGAGCCTAGCAACGCTGAGCCAGAAAAGCCCTGCACCTAATCTGCATGGCAGACAAAGCCTGGCGAGGGGTTACGGCCACAGCCCTTCCCTTACCTCCTGCCACGGCCCTACCTGCTGCTGCATTTTTTTTTGGTGGCAGAAACAAAGCATCTTTCCCCATATGCACTTCCCAGCTTACGCCAAGTACCTTACGCGACCTTCTCTCCTTGTGGTCCAAATCTCCCAGGGAGTGGTGAGCAAGGGTTTAGAAACCAGCCTGCTTTCTTCACTCCTTGCCCTGGCATGACAATTTTTAGGCCAACTAAGCCCACTGCCTTGTCTTGAGCTCTGACTTGGAGAAACTAGTCAGGCTGAGACCACCAAGGTCCCCACTCCAGCCTGGTGGACCACCAGGAGGGGCAGGAAAGTTCTTTGGTCTCCATTCCCACAGAGCTATTTGCCACTGAGCACACCAAAAACTACCGTTTATTTTTTTTTGTTTTTTTTTTTTGGGAGGAGCAGGATATTGACCACTATCCACAGAGATACAAACCCAAACTGTCGAATTCAGATGATGATCTGAATTCAGATTCTATAGATCTCCTACTTCCACTACCAGCCTGGTAGGAAAATAGTTCAAGAATATCTCAGACAGGAGTGAGCTGCTCTTGTCATGCTCTTATCAAAGTTCTGCTGCATGTCCAGCTTCCCTTTCACCACTTGTGCAAGAGAGGGAGCTTTGTGTAACAGATGGAGTATGTCACATGGGACATGAAGTCCAACTACCCTTTAGCTGCTACACTGCAGGCAACATGGTGGATATGAAACTTTCTTACCCAGTGCCTGTATGACACAGCAATAAAGACTTTAAAAATTGCAAAGGGAAGAAGATGGCTCCCTTCAGGAACAAAAGAAGATCCATAAGACTGCTCTTATGGGAAACTGTCAGTTTCACTGACTAGGGATAAAAAAGTGTGACCCACTAATTCAACCCATCTGCCCTGATTAATGAGGGTCATTCTCCTTGCACCTTGCTCCTCAGTTTAACCAGTTAAAAGAAATGATGATTCATGGCTGACAAATAATAGGGTGTGACTTTGCAAGACCCCACATAAGCTTGAAGTAAGCCAGACAGAAGAAGACAGCAGTCTGGTATGTGGACAATCCCATCAAGGCCGTGCTCTGATTTTTCAATTTCAGATACAACTGCAAAAAGACTCACTTCCCCAGCAGAGGAACATTTCCACCACCTGCAAGAAATGCTGTGTGTTCCCTCCCAGTAACTCAAAACATCTCTTTGCTCCCCATATTATACTATCATTCAAGTCCTCTGGGGCACGTGTAGTGGCAGAATACATGTAAACTGCACACCATGACACTTCCATTGCAGTACCAGATCCTTCAGAGAGTACAAGACAGCTACTGTAGAGCTGTCCTATGCCTGGTAAGGACCTACTTTTTGTTAGTCCTTTCAGAGTTTGCAGTAGCATTGGTCCAGGAAAATTCAGTGTTCAGTATGTTTGTCAACTGAGAAAGGTATGAGCTCTAATCTAGTTGTATACTTACCTCTAAAGCTCATCTACTGGAAGTAAAGATTATTTATGAAACACATTGAGTATGGTCACCACTATGAAATACAACACAAGAGAAATCCAGCATGTGCCTCTGACAGTAGAGATGTGATACATGTGTACCATTTTCAGCAGAGCTTAGTACTCACCTAACTCTACAGCCAGTAGAATCAAGATAGTTTTGCTACTAACTGCAACAACAAGACAAACCCCAGACTCTGCAATCCCTCCCAGACTTGTCGATACCTTATTTGGTTCAGAGTCTGTATTTTATGGTGCCTATCAGCTATCCAGGCTAAAGTTCAACCCAGAACATTCAAAATCCAGACATAAAGGAGCTGGAGTCACCACTCACAGTGCTGATGTTTGACTTCATCTCTCTCCCAGAGAGGAACCAGGAGGAAGGTTCTAGCTGGGACTACCACCATCATCAGTGTGCCAAGCCTCAAAGCAGTGTAGGCACCCAATGTCTCCCCTTTAGAGAATAACGGGGAAAAGACATGCCCAAAGGCCAGGATCCTTTGCAGGGACACATGTTAGGCATCTGGGTTCAGGTCCAGACAGCTCCGGAAAACCTAATTCCATCTGATGAACCAAACTATACTCCTAGTTTGCAGGGTATAAATCTAAACTTGCTCCAATGAATTGCAAAGAACTAGTCTTGGTTGACAGCGATGTTGTGTATCAGAATTTCACCCACACATACAGACTTTTGAAAATAACAGGTCACTTGAGAAGCACCTGTCCATGCTGTGAAGTCTTTAAAGCACTCAAACTTCTGGGCATTTTTCACAGTTAAAGACAGGACAATACGGCAACAATAAAGTTCTGCCAAGGGTAAAAAAAAAGCCCAAACACTTATGATAATTTGAGGACAGAACATCAGGGAAGACACCTTGGAAATATGTTCACTGAGTTCCTCTGTTTTATTGATGCTGAAGTATTTTTTAATATCCTGGTTCTGAATTTTTCTAGCAGATCATCAGAAGTTCTTATCTGGAAGTGCTAGTTAATTCTAAGTGCCATTTTACTGCAGATATAATTGGACATCAAGCACTGAACTTGGAAGTTATCCAAAACCTAATTAGGAAGTTGGATACTTAGATCAGGCTGTGACAGAAAATGAAAATGTTGAATGTGGCTGACAAGCAGGTCTGATCTACCAGGTCTGTTTACAATACTTGAAAGGATTCTCTTTGTAATTTACACAAGCAAAGCAGAATTATACATGCAATAGTGAAGGCCAAATTTCAACTTCCATCATGACCCCATTGCTTTCTACTGGCATGCAAAAAAGGGGCCTCATCTCCAAATAACTGTGAAAATCTCAAGACTGCATTGGAGGAGAAACTGTCTTCAACCTGAAGACAACCCAAAACAGTAACACTAAGGTCAGTGCCATTGCCATTCACTCACACTCAGAGCAAACAGTGGCACCAGGTGCAGTGCCCAGTATCAGTGTGTCACTGTGCAGCATAACAGCAAAAGCTCTAAGCAACACTGACACTTGCATTCCTGATACCACAGGCAGGAATTGAACTGGATGTTGTGGGGCAGCCCTGAAGTAAAGAGGAATAAGAGATTCAAAACTTACCTGCCCTCCCTGAAATGCCATGCTGTTTTTTATCCTTAACCCTAAAACAAGATTTGAACGATGGATCTTCTTCCCACTGCCAAAAGCCTTCATTACTTCCTGAACAACAACAACAACAAAGCCCAATACTCTTGCCCATCTATTCCAAGATTGTCATCTGTTCCCACCCAGCTGCCAAAACCTCCAGCTTTTCCTCTTGGCAACTTTTACAGGGCAGTTGCTAGTCATGAAAAAGCTGCAGCACATCAGAAGCTTAACATTTGGGACAGAATAAAATAAACGGAGTTTTAGTATTAAAATAAGTAGTTTTGCAAAATACACTTGGGAAAAATGGAAAACCACAGCCTGAAATAAATGTATATAAAATAAAGTTTCAGGCGATAGCAAAAAATTTCTATTGCAAAGGTTTTAAGACAAAGCTAGTCATGTGCCAGCACATCTTTCCTATGTATTACAGTTCACTGAAAAAAAGAGAGCTAAAACCACTTCTCAGGTACAACAATAAGATACTTACTGACAACTAACTTGTGGTAAATATTTGTATGCGTGTTCCTAATCCCTCGTATATACGAAGGAAATCAAGTTAACTGGGCGCTCAACAAGCAGGCTTTTGCCAAGTGCAAAAAGCAGGCACAGGCACAGTCAGCAAAGAAAGATCATATGATATGCAAAGACTTGTCTTCCTGTGGTAACTTCACCATATGCCTGAGGCATCAGGCCAGTCCTCCCTAACACCCTCCGAATGGGTCACACCAGCCACTGGAGTCTGAAATGGACAAGTCTATTTATTCTTGACTCCCCTACACAGGACTAAAGTCTCTGTTTGCTAATTTCTTCAATACAATAATGGCCTGTGCCCATTTTCCCTCTTGGTCTCAGCCCAAAGAATGAATCGTTAAGGAAGTGTTTTTAGCCAAACCAGCCCATTCACTGTTATTCATGCACAACAGCACTCTCAATAAACTCTCCTACCATGACCCAGATGGCTTTCTCCCTGGATCTTCTCCTCTTATACTTCTCCAGAGTATAAGAAATACTGAAATCAGAAGCCTCAACAGCATTCAGCAAAGATAATTTTAAAGTAAAAATGTGGACATAAAGGACAGAATCACTACCTTCATATAAACATGATTCATTTTCCTGTTGCTCTGGGGCATGATGTAACCAGGGTTATCAAAGATTTTAATCAGACTCTAAAGCTTAAAAGATCAAAATCAACTTTGCCATAAATTAGCAATTTTCACCAGCAGAAATGGGTTGTAACAAATGCCTCAAATAGAAAAAAAGTCTGAACCCATAACTCTAACCAAGGAGTCAAAATCAGGCTTTGTTCCCTAACTTCGTGATAATGAAATATATATTTATTTAACAAATATTCTTTCAAATGCACAAGTCAAATTTGTTCACCAAAAATCTGTGGTATTTGGGCCTTAAGCATAGAGAATTTCAGTGCACTGGTTGTTAGATACTGAACAAAGGACTGCAGCTAAGCGTGGCTGAATTTGATAGGCATCTAGATAGAAAAAAAAAAAAAGGATGAAAGAAATCTGCAAACACTGAATCAGGGATTTGGAGGGCTTTTGTTATTTTTTTTGACTGTTTGGTAAAGATAGAAAAAATGTCTGTGACCAGTCACAACAACAAAAAATAGCATCAATGTCAGCAAAGGATTAAGGATAGCCAAATCAAGAATTCAATAATGCAAGCAGTCCATTGTGCTAGTATCAAAATATGATAAAAGCCATGTGTGCTTGTACACCACCACATACCCTGCATGCTGCCATGCATCAAAACAGCAAGTAGCCATACAATGACCATTTGAAAAATTATATATAGAGTGTTTCAAAATGTTTCTGAAGAGAGCATTTATTTATATAACAACCTTGGATGGCTTTGAGTGAGCTGGCTAGTGGCCCTCACTGCAAACTTTTCTCCAAACTTCATCAAGCGTGTATTTAACCTGTTGTCGTCCAGTTTGGAAGCAGCTTTAGTTTAGCATTATAAACAGCAAAAAAGCACAATTAGCTCCTTGAATTGCCAGTCCTAGCTCCTACTGAAATCAAAGGATCAGGTTCAAAGCATGCCCCAGAGTGTGGTAAACTTCCCACAGGAAGTGCATATGCAAGAGCAAATGCTGACGACTGTGGAATGTACAAAGCAGAGCAATATTTTAGGTCTCGATCCTCAATTAAGATTCATCCTTAGAAAGCATTGCAGTGGGGTTACACAGCAGAATTGGATTCCTTGTAATTACTCTGGTTAGGTTCATGAATGAAAAAATCTACTCTTTAGAGATGTTTTATTAACATCCAGAGATATCTTAACATTTCCTACTCAACAGCTGACACAAACGTATACAGCAGTTGCGTTTGTGCACTCTCAGGCAACAGCATATTCATAAGCACAGTCTGTCACAATTAGCTTATTAAACCAAACCTGGAGAAGAGATGTGATCAATACACTCAATATACGGAACATTTCGTAAGAGTCCTGGGTTGTGAGTCCTCTCGTCTGCTCTGACCTAAAAATATATTAAACGAGAGGATGCATAACACTGAATTCCGAACCCAAAAATGTGCAATTCCTCGTATTGACTTCGTGTGATCAACATTTCTGTGCTGGGACTACTGTGTCTACTCTGTACATGACGCCCATTCATTATCACATCTCAGGGCTCAAAAAATCTTTTGTATGTTCCCTTTTGTATTATTTTTGGCTGTGGGGAGGAAGAGGTGGGGACCTGTCTGGGAAACAGGAAGCAGGAGGAAGGAGGGGAATGCGTTGTAGAATAAGGGCAGAACAAAAAAGAATAGAGGAGCATTTATACCCTTTCTAAACGATAATAAACATATAGGACCAAAGCCTGCCTCCAGCCATGCGGGGAGCACTGGGCTATTTGGCTGAAGTTTAGACTTTATTGGGAGCACAGCAACTGTCCAAGCACTTTTACAAAAAGCTATTTGCTGCTTTTTTCTTTAATTTCTTTTTAATCATTTGGGCAATTTGTTATCTTACAAGAGCAAGAAGATGCATGTGCTACTGTGATAAATACGCCAATCTGGGCAAGGAAAAGAGAAGACAACAGACTTGAGTTTCACTGTTGCACCAAGACAAAAAAAACTCAGACTAGAAACAAAGTGATGGGAAGCACAACCGGATTTTCACTTGGGGTAAATCAGCACAGAGCGGCCCTGATTTCATGGTTCCTGTTTACATCAGCTGAGGACCTTGCCAACACTCAAAATCCATGAAATGCTGCTCTTGATTAGCACCACTTAACTCTGTGGCTTACATTAAACAGAATTTGATATGTTTTTTGATGCCTGGAGATGGTTCTTTTCTATTACAAATCTTGTCTACTTTATTAGGGACAGTATGACCTAAATGGAAAAATAGGAAGAATTTAAAAACAACTCTCAGACATCCCAATACTTGGATTTGTTTCTTTTCTCTCTCTCTTTTTTTTTTTTTTAAATTTTGGGTCATCTATATGGGATATTCACAAACTGGTTTCTGCCACTTCTAGGCCAGAGTTTTCATCATCTGTGGACAGAAACAACAGCCTTCATGCTTGAGTGTCCCCTTGCAGGTAAAATGTGTATCTCACTTTAAAGCCAGGCGTCTTCCAAAGGATGCTACATTACAGTCAAAGGTGTTTTTCCATTGCCTTTCATTTCTACACTGTTCTGCCAAGGCTCTTGTTCCAAAACTCTTAGCCACCAGGCATTTTGATCAGCCTCAAAATCTCACAGGCAGTGCACTCAGGCTGTTACACACCCTGATAAAAGCAGCATGGTCCTCTTTAACAGCAATTTGTGAGAGCACGTTGGTAAAGAGCCTGCCAGTATTGGCTCAAACACTCAGCAGCAACCCAGGCAGCCGCTCACAGGCATCTGAGATCTGTATCCCCAAAATGCATTACATCAAAAAAAAGAGAGGGGATCTGGCACAGCCTTTTGTGGATATCATTAGCAACTCAAGGTGCACTGTCAGAACTGGACGAGGCACTGCTCACTCCTCATGAAAGGATCACAGATCAGCCTCACATCAGCTCCCAGCAGGTCGTACGGTACTGGCTGCACGTGGCACGGGAAGCCAGGAGATCCCGTTAAGAGCCCTGCCATTTGTTGATTTGAGAAAGCTCAGCAGGTCATACCCCAGCTGCCCAGAGTCAGCACACCTCTGTGAGCCAATTGACACAACCACAGCTCGCACACTGGCTCACTTTCTTCAGTCTGTTGACTGTGGACACCCACCCAGTTGTTATGATTTTAATATGCTGCAATATGAAAGTGCTATTGCAGGACAAAGTTATTAATAGCAAAGCAGCCAGAAAATAGCCTAGAAGGAATGCAATGTTTTGGCATTCCTGGAAGATAGGATGACTTCCCAGCATCCAAGAAACCATCAGGATTAATTCAAGGGTTTCTGTGCACAAGCCTGTCTTTTGTCACTATATGATAAGCCATCATGACACACCTTCATAGGAATGCCCTGTATGGGTACCTGCACACTGCAGCAGTCCACAGAGACTACCATGCAGAAAGGCCCAAAGAGTGGTACTTCGTTACTCTGAGTAGGCTGGTGAAAAGCAGAGGCTAGGTGCTGTGACAAAGCATCAGCAGAAACAGGTTAGGAGAAGCTCTACTCTTCCTGAAGGACAAGGATGGGACAGAACCTGTTTAACCCTTCTCAGAAACCTATCTGACTCCAGGACCTCAGAGAGGCTCTAATTTTCAACCTCTCTTCCCCTATCAGCACTCTCTCCTTCCCTTGTTTATCCATACTGCATTTCCTCAGCAACACTCTTTACTTGGGCAGGAGCCTCACAGTCAAGGCAAGTCACTGTCCCTTCTCAGGTTCTCTTTTAAACCTTCCATTTCTCCTAGCAAAATATCCTTGGAAATGCATTGGAGAATACTGTGAAAAACACCAGATCCTGACTCGTTTGTGTTGGCACCTCTCCCCCTAAAATTAATTGGGAGGGTTCCCAAATTAATTCCAGGCACATCACTGAGCACAACACTCCGCACCACCTTGCAGAGGTGATACCACAGGAACCATCTCTCCACTGGCAAGGCTCTTGGCATTCCTTCTGCCTGCACTCATACTGCTGAGAGGCTCTCCATGAGGCTTTCAGCTTTCCAGCCCTCCTCCAGTATCCTCCTTGAGCAAACCGAATGAAACTCAACATTGCATGTTTCCCTGGGAGGAAAAGACCCAAATGATGATGCCAGGAACTGGAAGATGTCATGTTCACAGCACTACAGCATTACCCACTAAACCACCATAGAGAGCTCCAGCTCCCTACTGGAAATGCATTGCAGGGAACTGCGGTCCTTCACCACGCTCCAAAAAGGAAACAAACAAAACCCACTTACCAACAAGGAAAAGAGGAAACATATTGTAGTCATTATAAACCCAGCAGTGGACACGTTATCTGGCATATTTCCAAGTCAGACATTTAAAAAATGTAGCTAGTTTACCTTAAGTGTTCTATTTTCCCCAGTTTCCCTTTTCCACTCTACTTAAGTCCATACGGCATCTCCCAAGATAAGCCTGCCTTTGTGGGTTGGCTTTATACCACTCCTTCCCTCTATTGTCTTTCTGAGATGTGATGGAAGTCTCCAATGTAACAGCTTGGAAGACTACAGCCAGGTTCTCTTGGCATGGTTTGCAGGAAGGGGACGGGCGGGAACTGAGGAAGGACAGCCTCTCCAGCTGCAGGAGGGGGGTCCTCCCATGGTACAGCCAATCCTTCCTGGCATTCTGTTTATCATTAACACTGTTTAACTAAAGCTGGTTTTTAGTAGCCCTCGAAGGTGGAGTCTGCAGCCAGTTTGTCATCCCAAACACTTCAGACCTCTGTCACCATGCTTTGGTACAATCCCTGCAATAGCAAACACAAACATTATGTTCCTCCAAGTACAAATTACAGCTGTCATGAACTGCAATTTTATTTTGGTCATAAACATACAAAGGTAGCCTTTATGGTGGGAGAGGAGCCGCATGTGAGACCACAGGCTGAGTCTTTGCTTCGCAGGGAGCATTCCTGGGAGCACTCTTCTGCTTCACCTCCAGCCAGCTCTGCTTCCCAAGCAGTTGCACTTCCCACGCAGCTACACTTCCCAAGCAGTTGCATGGCATCAGAGCTCAAGGGAAGGCCCAAATGCCTCGTGGTGGCTGAGGCTGCTGGAGGAATCTGCTTCAGATCCTGCAGTCCAGGAACTGAGACTCACAGAGAGACAGAAACACACTCAAACTGTGTTTCTTTAGCTACAGCCAGCACTACTGGCAGCCTATGCATTCAGGATAATTTTCCAGGCATGATTTGTGACTTGGTTGTCACTCTGATCCCCTTCAGGATACATGGCAGCACTTCTGAACACGTGGGCTCTGCTCAGAGCACCTTGGAGGTGCTCTGACCGTCACCAGAGCAAGCTTCAAGGGATTTCCTCCATTTCAAGTGTCTCTGACCCCTCCCTGCTCTGCAGATGCCCCATCACTACCCAGCACCAAGCTCCTGACACCTGTCAAAGAAGCATGGTATCAAATTGCTCCTCCAAGCCCCTCAGTACCCCTAGGCATTTCAGTCCTCCTGTCAAGCTTGCTAATATGTCCCATCCCTGCCACGAGTAATGATGCATTCCTGGAAGCAAAAACTGCATTAAAAGTCTGCATTACATGTCAGCTAAGAGCTTTCTTTGCCTCATACCATTTTTACTCATAAATATAATATCAAGGTGATCATGTTCTTCTCAGACTACTCAGAGTGTTCTGTAAGTAAAACCTGCAATTGGCAATTTATCAGATGGAAAAAATAAAAGCCACATTCGGTTTCTCCCTACACTTAAAAATGACCACGTGCAGTCTCTGAAGCAGTCTAATCTTTTTAACAAGGTCATGAATATCAGCTGAGGGCATGGGAGGAGAAATAAAACCCTCCTGCACATGTTTTCCCTTCTGTGCTGCTGTCTTACTGATGTTTTGCTCACTTTCTAAGCAAAGAGGAAGCCTCTCCTGTTCCCGTCACCCCGTGTTTACCCACATTCCAGCAACCAGGGGCTGCTCCTCCAGGTGCTCTCCAAGGGCAAACAACTGGATCTTGCCACAATGCAATTTTGAACTTGAGCCACATCCAGCTGTGAGTGGGAGTGAGGTGAGAGCCCTGTGAGAAGCAGTGATAGAGGCAGTGGACAGTGGGACATCATGAAATCTTTTGAAAATGTTGCTCCTGCTGGCTTAGACAAAAGCACAGCACACCCTTTGCCTAGTGAAAGGCCTGGAAAATGCACTTTAGGAGGCACAGCCTTAGGAGTCAGAATAAATCCTCCCAGATGTCCCTGGTGACAAAGCAGCCCAATTTGATCAATACAGCAGCATTATTAACACTGTGCTGCCTTACATGAGGATAGTCATATGTTCTTGCCTCTGCTGAGCGTGGGGGAAGGGGTGCAAACTCCTACAGCAATTCACAGGGGAAACGTCTCTCTCAAAATCGTTAAGGCTGCACAAAGAATCTCTTACCCATTTTCATGGAAGCTGCTTTTTTGGGAGCTGCTTTTTTTGCTTTTCTGCTTCGCTAGTATTGATCAAGCTCGGGTGGAATCCTAGAAATAGTATGTGCTTTATGGTTTCCTCAAAAAGAAATTTTGTTTTTAACAACTTAGGATCCCTCTCTTCAGGCTTTTGTTTCTGCAGCCATGAATACCCTTCATTGTGGGGGCTGGGTATAGACACATAAATGTAGGTGGTTAACAACAGAAGGTGGGACTTAATGCTTAGCAAATTTTTAAAAATTATTATGAGAATTAGCAATTAAGTGCATTTGTATTCAAGCAGAAATATTAGTAGTAAAAAGGCACATCTCCCTATATATAGATACACACATATATCTTGCTGCTGCTCCTGAGCCCCAGCCAGAGTCACGGCCTTTCTGAGTGTGGCTCTTGACAAACACATTTACAGACAGTCCTGGTAATTCAGGAATGGCAAGAGACTGGAACGTGAAGAAAAACAGTCCTAGCTAATCACCTGCCTAACCACAGCCAACAAACGAGACTTTTGTAAAAACTAGGTCCTGTGTGTGCCTGGTGACAAGTTTGCAGAAAGCTAGAGAGGTACCACCGCTCTATGCCAGGTGACTCAGACTAGGAGAAAACGTATCAAAGAAGCTAAAGGCTAAGTGGTAGTAATGGCATGGGAGGAAGAACTGACTAATAATAAACAAAAGGCCGGCACATGGCCTTTAAAACCATGAAAAAGACCTTCTTACCCACAAAGAGAGGTGTCACCCACTGCTGGAAAAAAATTACTACCACAGAAATGGTGCATCAGCACCAGCCACCTTTCTCCAGCACTCATCTGGGACAACACATTGTCAAAACCAGAAAACAACAGACCCGCTCGCTCTTCACTGGGAAGAAATCCTGCTGTTCTTTCCCCTCTACCACCTCTCCACCAAAAAACACTGAGACCATCATATCCAAACCCTATACCAAGAAGGTTAAAAATGCTGAGTTTGAGCACACCAGGGCACCTCCACACTGTGTCTCTCACCAGAGAAGTGTGGTGCTGCTTCAGAGCTGCTGGCACAAAGTTCTCCCAGAAAGGGGTGCTGCAGAAGTGTCTAGACAGACTAAAATTAAAAAGAACAAATTATATGACACTGCCCACTGTCCGCACAGCAGGGCCAGATTCTCAGAGGGAGGAGTAAATAGCTGGTGCCATAATCGTAGCTAGTGGAGTCATCTTAATTTACACTGAGCAAGTATCTGGCCCAGAAAAATATTCCTGTAAACTTTGCAGCCAAAAATTCCTCTGCTAGACCGCATTCCACCAGTTAAACTGCCAGGGAAGACAATTGCAGAAATAATTTAATTAAAATGGAGATCAGGGAGCTGGTATCCTTTTCAAGCTCCGCTCTTGACTTCCTCTCTCCAACAACTGAGAGCTTGGGTGTCCCAGTTTCCCAGCCTGTAAAATCGGCATGCTACAGCTTCTCTGCTTTCTGAGGACAATGGCTGTGAAGCATCCTATCTGTTCAAAGCCCAACCATCAAATCAAACAGATATCTGAATGCTCAAAACCTCTGGGTCTTGGATGAAAAGGCATGTATTTTTCTCTGCTGAAACAGCTCTGTCATTGCTCCTGGAAAATTTGATCTTCAAAAAGGCAACCTGCAAGTTTTGCTTCCAAGACTGTAGGTGTCAGGTTCTCCAACTCATTGGGGTATTGCTAAGGATTTTTGCTACTACAGACTGCTCAAACTTGCCAACACAGTTCTGGTACTGAAGTAAGAGTTAGGCAGAGAGTACTGCTTTCCCACAATTTTGACATTCATATTTTATTTCTTAACTTCAACTTTTGTTCTGATTAGCATCTGGAAGGACAGTGAATTTTCTGCATATTCAACTCTTTCAGCAAATCATTAGATGAAAAACTACACCCAGGATGTAGACCAGTGCAAACAAATTATCAAGTCATAAGGATGGTGCCACATGATGTCTCATTGTAGCAGATCCTTTGTTTTCACTCCTTAATTTCTGTTAAAGCATTTGGCTTTTTACATGCTGGTCTGCAGAATCATTAGCAATGGCACATGGTTTAGGACCTGTTTTTTTACAATTCTCATGTTCCACACAAAAATCCCTCACAGATACCCACAGCTTGAGAGCTTTTTGAATAAAGGGGAGGTAGATTACAGTTTCTGAGAGAAGTTTTCACAGAGGCAGAACCAAGCAAGAACCCGCAGAGCGCCGCTGCCAGCAGCCAGCTGTGTGCCTCACTGCTATTTGATGAGGCCCAACTGTTTTGTTATAACCTCAGCAGACCCTGCATGGAGCCAGTAGCTTCCCTCCGCACAGGAAGGAAAGGGAATCACCCATCTTCTGAAATGCCAGGGAAATACTTCTTTATCATGCAAGCAGCCCAAGCTGACTGAAAGGAGCAGAGATGGTTAAAAGCAGCACAGTGGACAAACATAGCAGGAAGGCCCTGAGTCCAGGGTGTCCCGACAAGCAAATGGAGAGCACCTCGCAGCCTAGAGCAGCTGAGGTTCGTGTGTCCCCCTTCCATCCCTCCCCTGGCTCAGGCAGGCTCCTCTGCCTTATGTGAGGGGCTCTGGCAAATCCTCCTTTAAGGTGCATGGCCAGGGAGCCACACTGCTCAAGGCCACCACAGTGGATGGTGGCAGAGCAGGGGGACTCTCCAGAGGGACGACAGCGGGAACCCACTAGTGACCACACAGCATTTCGGGCAGGCTGCTCCCTGCCCACATTGTGAAGAGAAGGGTAGAGGTGTGCTGGGTGGGCACCCAAATTCAAGGGGCCTTTACCCTTTAACTACGGTCCAGGTTAAACACCATTTCACATCCATCAACCAAAAAGGCAGTGGTCTTCAACTAACTAACCAGCATACAGATACTTTCTCCCAAATGAAGGTCAGCAATGCACAGCAGCCCTACCAGCTTTTCCCAATACTAATACCACCCCATGGTTATATTTGTGCTTTTAGGCTCTTTGAAATGCTGAGATCTTTCATGACTCACTGTCAAAAGCCAGCACTTAGAACCAGCTACCATCTAGTCAAGTCATCAACACCAATTTGACTTCATCCTATTTAAAGTCTGTTTCATTAAACAAACACACACAAATTTGGCATCATTTTTTTTGTTTCCCTTTATTCTGATGGATTACAGCCCTTGTTATAAAAACATGCTTAATAAGAACAAATTGGAAAACTAAGGAAACTCATAAAAAGCTCTGATTGTGAGGAAAAGCAGGGAAAAGGGCTTAAGGAGGAAATGCTACATTTTTCTGTGATGCCAGCAGAAAGAGGCAGTTTATAAAGAAAACCACATAGTGGCAGGAAATAAATCCTTGAGACTGAATTTATAAAAACACAAATTAATACATTTATGGAAGAAACAGCAACACAACATGCACACCTAACACAAAGCAGAGATCCAGTAAGGCTGACAAGAGTCCTAGAACAGATAAGACACAGGGAAGACCAGTATAGATTTGAGGACATACTCTAAGTATCTGATACACAGGAAAACTGGAAAGGAACAGAGAGATGGAAAGTATGACAAAAGTCAAAGGCACATGCACCTTTATTACTATTTATCATGTCTGTTCTGCAGTCAGAGTTGTAATCTCCCATCAATGAGCAGGAGTCTTATTTCATATTTAGATAAAAAATCCTTGAAATAGTTAATATAGATGAAGATGGGGGAAAGCATCACAGCTTTGTGCAGCTATGAACAGGGTGAATCCAAACAAAGCAATGGACTTGCTCATGGAGAAGAGAGAGAATATAGGAGGAGGAAGACTTGGGCAGCAAAAGAGAAGAGTCTTGTTAGATACTCCTCCCCTAAATTAGGTTTTAGCACAGGCTTCCAAAGAACACAAGGCTTCACACCAGGTGGATTTCAAAGGACACTGGAAGCACCACTGAGGCACACATGAAGAAATGGCACCTGGGCAGAAGAATTTAATGATCTAACAGTGCCAATATTCAGAATTTGCTTGTTTGTTTCTGGGCCAAATCTGCTTATATGTAGTTTATTGCTGCTGAATGGAGAGACCAAAATTGCTTCTCATCATGTGCACCCTGCTCTTGAATCTCATTTGCCTTCAAATGAGGCAAAAATTCAAATGTGCCAACCTGACACACAGTACACATGTGATGGATTCCCAAAATGAAACATGCCTGGCCACCCATATGTGCACATACAGGGACCCTTCATGACTCACGTTTACACTACAGCTTTTCAACATCATTAAAACAGAGCAAAAAGGCCTCAAAGAGGACTTGTGTACAGAAGTGGATTTTAATGTCAAAAAAGGCCATTCTGATAATTTAGTCTCACCTCTGGATGATGCAGTTCACTGAAGTGCACAAAGAGCTCCCTTGAACACTCATTTATAACCACTTTCTGGTTGGTTTCCACTGTTAGATATGAAAGTCTGAGGGTTAAGCAGAATGGGAACCTTCCTCCTATCCATGCATTGAGACTTTTAAGAGACCTCTCTCATCTGTCATCATTTCACTGTATGACTGTCCTGGGGGAAGTAGTGCCTACACCAGACATTATCCTACCTTGCAGTGTTGGGGAGGCCACATTTAGCTCTTAGAAACATCTTCTAGTTCCCTCCCACACCCACATTTTCTTCATTTATAAAACCAGCGAAAACAAATCATGCTTCATCCTCAGCTTTATAGAGGGCAGCTCAGGACCTCTCATTCCTTCATGGAAAGAAAATTTCTTTCTGTACAGTTTCCATTATTTATTAGCTGAAGGTCGGGGGAGAAATGGTATTTATAGGATGCCTAAGGCCATGCTCACTATAAAACAGAGTAAGTCAATATAGCTAGAGCACAACTTAGTGGCCTATTGTGCAACATTTAAAAAAATGTACTCTCTCATTACTGCACTTGAGAATATCTCCTCCCCAACACCATTGAAAATAAATTTATGAGAGCTATAGAGCAGCAATATTGTTTCAATCAAATCATTAACATGGGTGTGCTGTTTTCTGCCCACATCCTGATATTTAGTCCACATCCTGACAAGATCTGGGATTTGTATAGACTATTCTCCTGAAAGGTGTCAAGTGACTTCGTGGACGCTGGGCCAGTGTAAATTCACTGTAACTTTGGCAGATCTGCACTCACTGACGGATCTGAAATCCCCAATGTGATGTGAGTACTATTCTTTCCATTTACAAAGAGAAAAACCATTCAGAACTGAATGCCAAAGGTCTCCTTGACCTTTTCTACTTAAAGAAACGGAAATGAGACAGAAATTCCCATCTTACACCATAGTGGAACATCACCTGACCAGAGATCCAGCTTGCTCAAACAAAATGCTGACTGAATGGTATATGGCATAGCTCTCGCTGCATGAAATAATTCACATGAGACAGTCCCACTGAGGAGAAGCCTTTAATGTAGAGCATCCACTCAGTGTGCAGCTAGGGCACTGAGGACTTGGAGTCACATACACTAGAGGTATTTGGGACTAAGAAACCACCCACACTTTGCTTCCCTTGCTCTCCCTCAAATGTTTTCTTGTAAGAAATGCACTTTTCATGTCAGAAAAAGAAATCCCAGTGCAGCCTTTGTAGAGCTCTGTGCACCCACTGGCATTCTTCTGAGCACTCAGAAACAATGCTGGGAAGTCACCCAGTCAGTCACCTGTCTACCAAGTCTTTCACACCAGAAAGTAACTCTGCACTGGCATTCTTCTGTTCTCCCTCAAACTACTGAGGTTTATTCATGTTTTAAACAAACCCCCAGAACTCAGCCCAAGACAACTTAGGCACACTCAGTAAAGAGTATTTAAACCAGGCACCCTGAATCTTATTTGCCAGCATCCAAGAAAGATTAATAAAGGAGTCACTCCCAGAAAACAGAAAACTATCTTGAGTGAACAGAAAGTCAAGGCTGCCTGAAGAGAAAGCATGAGCTTTGCAGCCAACTCAAAAGTATTAGCATGGTGCCAAGGTCCCCATATTACCTTTTAAACCCCCAAATCACCCCAAATCCTGAGGGGGTTTTATTCAAGCACACAACTTCATCCAGGAGGTACTGGAGACGGGTATTTCAGCCTGTGTCTGGGAGGTTTCAACCTGTAATCAATGTAACAAGCACCAAAGCTCCTGCTGACCTTAACTGACTCGTCCCCTCTAAAAAAACCCCTCAGGTTACCCGGGTTCTTCCGTTTTCAAACACTGCCTACAAGAATCCTTCTTTGCACTTTACAAACACTGGAAAGGCAAGAGAAGTACCAGTAAGAAAAGTCTACACTGTTTCCCTGCAGCAGAAAGTAGGAAACTACTCCAGGTGACACCCACTTACCCTGAAATTCTCAACCCTGCAAGAAAATCACCTTACAAGCTCTCTCACTGGGTCACGTCACTTAGAGCAGTCTGCCTTGTCCTCCAAGATACTGGAGACCTCCAAAACTCTAAGTGTTTTCTTCCTCTGGTCTGACCAGACAGAAAGATGCCTTACTCTCCCTATTTGACTTAAACCCCCACTGCTCATTCACAGGTTTCTTAGAACCCCAGCTCTCAGAGACTTCTGCTTACATCAGAACCACCTTTCTCAGCACCAAAGCCAAGCTCCTGGTTTCCTTGATTGTGCAGGAAGGCCTACCAACATAATTCAACGCTATCCTGAAAGATCAAAACCCAGAAACAAATAGAAGAAACACATACCTTGGTAACAATCTGATGTATAGCAACCTTCAGATGTTCACAACCACTCTGAGGTGCTGGCGTAGCTTATGAACAACTGCAGGAGGACTGTGACACCACCAGAATGAACTGGGACAGCAGCATCAGGTGGAGCCAGAAAAGAGCTATTTTACCTAAACTGGATGTATTCTCAAATCAGTCCAGTACTCTTTGCTTCTCCCTTATTACCTTAAAATCCAGATAAATTTAAAAACAAAAATGAGAGACACTGAAGTTCATCCCCATCTGATCTAGACACTAATGAGGGAGGTTTTTTCCACTGGCACCGATTTTCCATTGTGCAGCAAACACAGCCTCTCCACTGTCCACGTGTCAGGAACAAAGCCACTTCTGGCTTGATGCTTTCCATATGAAACACTAGATCCCATCTTTCTTCTCCCCTCTGCCTTCCTCCTTTCCATACTTAATTACTCACACAGCAGCTGTAGTAGGTTGCAGATGAGCAGAATGTTTTCTTCAGAGCAGCACAAATTTTCCAGGCTGTCAGGGAAGGCCAAAAGAAAGAAAAGAAAAAACAAAACTCCAAACAAGAATTCTCTAGTACTTTTCACCAGCTTGAAGCAGGCAGCAAGCTCTGCAGGGCTGGCACCCTTTAAACCACTGCACAGCCACAGGAAAAGAACAAAGCCCCTGAGCCACTAAGCCCACCCTGCACCCAGGGATATGGGGCACCTCAGATCCAGAACCCAGCAGTAAGCCAGAGGTGCCAAGGCAGGGCGAGTGCACCAAATCCAAACTGGCACAGCACCTCAATGGCAGCAGCTGAGCAAAGGAGAGAAGAGAGACCAGCAGCTGCAAGGAGACAAGGAAAATGTGTGACTGCACTGCTTTTGTGCATCTCGTGTATCAACATGCCTTGCCAGGCCCTTCCCTGAGGGAGGAAGAGCAGGCACCCAGGTGAGAGACCAGAAGTATCCAGACACTGCTCAGAGCATCACGTAGTGTTGTGCAGTTCTCCAAAGATGCAACAGTCACAGGATGCAGAGAGTCTGGATACCTTTGACTAACCAAATTGCTAATAGCTGGGAGAAATTAATCAACTTTTAAGGGCACAAGACCTGAATTGAAAAGCTAAAATTGACAACAAAGTGGAAGATGTCAGCCAAACTAAGTCTTTCACACTGAGAAGTGCCAGGCCCTCAGGAAATTCTAGGAAGTACAACTGGTTGAAAGATTTCTACCAAACATTCTCAGAAAACAAAATACACTTTTGCCCAATCTTTTATTGGACTATATATATTCATTTTGGAGTCAACATGTTATCCAATGAAATTTCACACATCCAAGATGTAACCTGTAAGGGCAGGCTTGAATCAAGCAACCCAGTGACTCAAATCTGGGTCTCACAGACCTAAGTGCTGTGATGTGCGTTTGGGTGTAAAAAGCAAGCAGACACGAGCACCGCTCACCCCCTTCTACTCTGCCACCCAATGAACAATTTTCACCGTTGCCTCTGATCACTAGAACCTTTGTTTTCCATCCAGCCCTGGTGGAAAACAAAGGCAGACGATTAAAGGCGGTCCCATACTTCACCCCCACCAGCACAAAGCAATTCAGCACAATGCTGATTCCCCTCCTGGGCTGGAGCGAAGGCACGTCAGCAGAAATTGCAAATGTTCCAAATCCAAGAACTTTCCTTATGTATGGAAGTGAACTTTGCCCACTCGAGAGTCAGGATTAAAACCAAATGCCTAACACCATAGTAACCTATTAGTAGTGAAAGCATTTTTAAAATCTAATTTACTTGTCCTGACACATGCCTTTTTCCTCACTGCACCATCTAAACAAACACTCATTTTCACCGTGATTTCCAGTCACTTCAGTCGTATGGGAAGAACACTGCAGTGACAGAGCTGCAGAGGCAGAAGGTGGGCAAGATGATCTTGTCCAAAAAACACAAACCCTGTTTCCAGGGCTATTTGAATTATCTAGATGGAGATACTTCCATTGATTGCAGTTTCTGTCAGAACATGCTAGCTTACAAAGGTCCTTTATGGTCACACATCAATGCTATGTTAGCATCTCTTTAAAAATGACCTGCTGAGGCTCCAGGTTTAATGGCAGGATTTGTAAATCAAGACACTAATTGGAATGTCTCAGAAGAGCCTCTCACAAGCCAGTGTCCTCCTCCTCTGCATCCTTTCCCATCAATCACACTGTCACAAGCTTGCCTGTGTCTACTTCTCTATCCCTTGTAGAGTAGGAGCTGCTGACCCCATGTATGATTTAAACTCCAGCTTTGCACTCAGGTCCACAATGCTGGGAAATAACAAGCGGACTAGGACATGTGACACATTGCTTGTAAGGATCATGTTCAAAACCAGTATGACACTTAAATAAGTGTGGTTGGTGGGCCTCCAGCAAGCATAAACAACATAAACATCTCTGCATAAAGAGTCCAACTGGGACTCTTTGATGTGTGTTGTACAGTACACTACACACCTCTTAACAGTTTTCCAAAAAGTAACACATGTAATGATACAGACTTGCACTGAGTGGAAATGCTTTGGATTGGAAAGGAACCTTCATATGCAGGAATAGGGAGTGGATGGGTACCTGCTTCAAAAGGATTAATAGCATCAGAGCAGCTTAATAAATCAGAGTTGATATATTAAACCTTTAAAACAAAAACAAATTAAATGCCTTCTGCCCAACCTTCATACGCTCAACTCCAACACGTACTAAAACTTGAGAAGGGTCAAATCAGTGCCATGCACAGGTTGTCACAAAGACAACCCAGACCTCTGGGAAGGGGCATTTAAGCTTACCTTTCAGAATCTTCTTTTGGTTTTTTCATAGAGGCAACACCACACCCCACGAGGGCTTCCCTGCATAGGAGCTGTCCTGGTGGCTGGTGTGGCAGGATATGGGCCCACAGCTCCAGAGGGGCTGGCTGCCCATGTCCCCATGGCCTTGCACAGCCCTCCCCTGCCCCAGCTGCTGTGCCCCAGCACCACAAACCCAGAACAGGAATCTCCACAGCAGCAAATCAGAACACAAGAGCTGCCAACTCATCTTGTAACTGAAGAACTGAGAAGCAAAATTTGGTGTCCTGATTAAATCCAAGACGTCTAACTATCTTTGAGCATACAGGCTGAAACAATTTCTTCCAAGGAGGGAAACGCAACATGAACTCACAGGCAGCTTACTCTCACAGGCAGCCTAACAGCCTGAGCAGCCAAGCAGTCTTCCTTACCAGCTGCTGCCAGAGCAGGAATGGTAAATACAGCCAGGTGACCAAAGCAATACATGAGCTTTTCCTGATGTACACACCTATAAATGCCATAGTACTTTCATTTGCTTAATGCTGGTGAAATCGAGTAAGAGTTGGAAATCCTGGGTTGTTTGGGGTTTTCTTAATAATAAAAGACAACAAAACAAATCTTCAGTGGCTCAAATGCAAGGAAAGTATAAAGAATATCAAATTCAAAAATAAAAGGTCTGTGACTTTAAAGACAATCTCAGTGTCTTGGGAACCAGGCATAATTTTTTAACTCACAGTGGCAGTGTTGGGAGGAGGCTCTTTTCCTGGCAGGTTTGTTTTGTTTGCTTGCTACAGAATCAGCTGAACTCTGCAGTTCAAGTGAATCCAGATTATTTTTGACCAAGGCAGAAGCACCCATAGTACAAAAAGAACATGTGGGAAAAAGAAATTCAGTAATTCGGGTCAGTAATTCCTGAAACGTCAGTTTAAAAGACACCACAAAAATGGCACTCCCACCTCCTGAGCACCGCCAGGAGTTTGGAAGTGGTGGGGGCATTGTAGATGTGGGGAATGGACATGAGACACTTGAGAGTCCAGGGAAGCAGAAAGAGGAACTCACCACTACTCTTGAAAACACCTTTATTAAGTCTCCAAGAATTCAGGTTTAGCATCAAAAAAGAAAACTGACACCAATTACAATACCTGCACAAAACTTTTAGTGAGGTTTTGAGCGTGACGATCATAAGCCCACAATTTTTCTTCCCCTCTGCAGAATGTGACAAACTTGATAGTAGATGAGGTGTACTACTATCCCACTGCTTAATGTACTAAACACCAATATTGCTCAGTCAGTGAGCAAAATCCCTTTGTTTCGTAAGGACAACTCCAATCAAGGTCGTTCATATGCAGCTACAAAGAGAAGCAGCTTCTTTCTGGCTTCTCTATAATGTTTCCTAATGCAGAATGGAGAAACAACACAGTGGATGTTTCTCAGTGGAGAATCATTTGACAAAGCCTCAAAAAATCCCCCAACAATATCCAGAAGATACCATTTGCCTCAACCCTGTAGAGCTTAAGTATGAAATTACTATGTGGAACTGAAAACCTCCTGCCATTTCCACATGGAAGTATCACACTGCAGACTAGCTATATATCATGATTTTCATATAGCCTATTCTAATCTATGCATTGCCTATTCAATAGGACATAGAGAAATGTACGGGCTTGGGGGAGGGTAGATTTAAGCATCCCAAACAAGTAAGAGAAAATGTTTTCTAGTCGAGTACCCACATTATGATTGTGCATTGCTTAAAGGTATTTACCCCATTTCAAAATCACTTGACACAAGTCATTCACATAATCTGCTATTCTAAGACCTGTAACGTGGATTGTGGGACTCTATGCTTTCAGAATACCAAGAAATAATCACTTTTAACAACAGATTCTATAACTAAGAAATCATGTAACAATAGAGACAGCAGTTTCAGGTTTGTCTTTCTTTGTCCATCTCTTTCTGTAAGGTGACAGGAGCATGCTTTCAGCACACGGAGCAAGCAGAGGGACTACAGGTATAAATGGAGCGGTGTTCAGAGTCTGAAATACACTGCATGTGGCTGTTCTTGGAAGTCAACCATTTCTGAAAGTTATTCTCAAGAGGCATGATGTACTATAAGCACTTAAGAAATGTGTTACACTGTGACTGGAACCAAGATGAAATAGCAATATTAAAAGAGATGGTTTAGTTTATGTAGTGGCCAACTATGCCATTAAACTAGAACAATGGAGACGATGGGGAGGCAGGAATGTTCTTCAGTGGGATTTATTCCTTTCCAGTAGGAGTGGAAATTTTTCCTATAGGCCTGAAAATTACCCCATCTGCCAAGCAAAAGTCAGCATTAAGATGTAAGAATTCTGCTAGATTAGTCACCTTGGGATACTCTGCTCTCACACAGCACAGGGATCTCAAAGCCCTTTTCCAGAATGAGTCAAAACTCAGCCTTCCGAGCTCCGCAAAAACCACTAGGCCTTAGCATTGCTGTTGTCAGTCACTTCAGAAAGAGGGAAACTGAGGCTTGAAGAATTGATTAAAAACAGGCAAAGAAGGCTATATGAAAGGGTTAGCAGCAAAACAAAGGCTTCCTCGATCCTATGCTTTACAGGAAATGTGCATCTTTCTTGAAAGGATCATTGTCTGCTGCAGCTGAGAGCAGCTGGGTCAGGGAAGGCAAAAGGAAATGTTATCAGGCAATGGTTATCAGCAAACAATATAATGCCATTTCCACTTCTGCCAGCCAATTAGACCTGTGCTGCCTGCTGACACACGTGGGAAAAGCTATCTCCTTCAGAATAAGCCAGGGTTTGGTACCTAAGCCCTGCTGTTTTCATACAGCTGCATCACCTGCACACGATGACTCTGTGCATCCACCTGCTCTTTGTGCTCCCATATTCTGACATTATGGAAACTGCCATGCTAGAGGCTGCCCTACAGCGCCCACAGAATATGAAGGCAGCCCCAAAACGTCTCCTGATCAGACCCGTTTCGCAACAGGACGGTGAGTTCAGAGTCCACCAAGGGGCCTACAGAGAAGGACAACAGGGATGTTTAAAATGTCCCCCCTACAAAGAGGCATATCTGATTAAAAAAGATGCCTTCTGCACCCTTATCTTTCAGTGACCCCCTAAATGACATTGTGAAGGCCCAGCAGGAAGAACAGAGTCAAGCACCATGTCCACCCCTTCCAAATTCTCAGCCCCGCTCTTCCCCTCTTTGCAGCCTGGCACACAAAGTGGGACCATGTGCAGCTGCACAGGCCATGCTCCTCAGAGTCACCTCCCTCAAAAACAGCCTCCTACCCACTTCCTTCCTTTGCAGAGTAACGAGGTGCTCTTCAGCCCCGTGCTGTCTCTCCGAGCAGTCTGGTTCCAATCTCGGGGATGCCACATGAGACAGCCACCCCAGAGCAATGGCATATGTGGCCAGAGGTCCTCCTGCAGCAGCGCAGCAGCCACGCAGGTGCTGGTATCTCCCCCCGCCCTGGTCCTGAACTGCAGAGTCAGCTCACAGGGACAGCGAGAACTAGGACAGTTCAATCAGAGCCAGGATGAAGCACCAGGCAGAAACACAGATGCTGAGGTACCAGCCAGCTGACTTAGAGCAAACAACTCATTTCCCAGTGCACAGAGCCCACCTCTTCCTTTAATCCCTCCTCAGTGCCACACAGGCTCAACACTGCTGGAAAAGCTAAACAAAGTTCTCTCTCCTGATGAAACTGTGCTATTGATTACTCATTAGATTCTGACGTCCCCACCCCAAGAAAAAATCCTCATGACCTCCAAAGTGTTTTGCCTGAAGGAGTGCACCCAAAGCTCAGAGACGAGCTCAGCTTTTGTTGCCTAAAAACCAAGCCCTCCCTTCCCAACATGTGTTTTAAGAAACCATCAAAAACATGGCAGGTTCATTTCCAGCTTCCACTTCAGGTATCTCCACTTCCACAATGCAAACTATGTCCAGGGTGGAATAAGGGGTTTTTTGTCTGTATTTTTGCCTTCTAAAAAAGAAACCTACACAAAAGGAGACAATCTGTTCCTACACAAAATCTGTTTGTTTTGTACATATTGCTGGGTTGCACTCATTCAACTCCAACACTGATTGTCAAAGGCACAGATAATGAACTTGTTCACATTCCTCTTGCAGTGGGAAGGAAAAACGGGAGATCAGCTGACTGTGTGCAAGCATTCAGCAACCTGCTTGTGCTGTCAGTGCCCTCTGTGAGTAATGGGTGTTTCACAATCCGAGCAACTGGCCCAGCTGTATATTCCTCAGCCAGCAGCTACCAGACTGTTGTCCAGGCTCACAAGAAAAGGAAGACAGGACTCTGTCAACACTTTCACCCCAAGACATGCTCTGATTTTCAGTGGGGCAGGTGCATCTTTCAAGCTATCCCAGGGAGCAGGACCTGGCGCTGACTAACCTCTGGACATCACGCACTAGTAGCTGCTAATCACAAAATTGGGGCTCACAGCATGATAAGGAAGCTTCCTCTTAACCCACACAACTATTTTCCCCCTCAGCCCCTGCCTTTTTAAGAGATTGAAGTAATCTATGGCGCTGCTTTGCTGCTGGGAGAAGCACTGCCCTGGAGCCTCTGTGAAGCTCATGTATGGCACCACTGGAACAGAGGCAAGACTTGTTCAAGTGTCTTTGCTCAAAATTAAAGCTGCTGTTCCCCACTTACGACACATCCCACAGGGATCAGTCACTGCCCTGTCAGCTCTCTTCCCTGGTGTCTCAACTATAGCCTTTAGTTTTAAAGGATACTTTAGAAACACACACATTCTTTGTCTCAAAGTTGCTACAGTTTGCGTAAAATAAATAAATCCCCAAGACCTGATTACACTGCAAGTGATTTAGAAGAATTAAATTGGGGTCTCTGTGTCAGTGGGTCTGCCAAGCTTGTGTAACAGCATGGTCTCTGCACAGCCAGCTTCAGCTGCTCCCACCACTGACACATCAGTTTTGCTGCCTGTTGTTTGCAAGGAGAGTCGAGGCAGCAACAGGGGAACAAACCATAAATACAGGATGCATTATGAAACACTGGGCACTGGTTGCAGGATTTGAGAGGAAATAAGGGAAAACATAGCAAATTATTTTCAGCTTCTCTTTTTAAGCATACGTGGAGAATCAGTGGGGTTTAGCCAGGAGCATGACTTTAAATTCTGCAATGGTAACAGTGGGATTGGGTAGGTACATGATACTGTATGAAACAGACTGCTGCTCTTCCACACATAAAAGAAGGCAGAAGGAGACAGAGTATCACTTGCAGCACTGCCTAAAGCATGCTGGCTATGTCAACACACTAGGTCGCTTTGGACTGTTACTAATATGCAACCAATCCAACAACGACGCTATGAAATATTTTTTTTAATTAAATTATATTAACCTCTTCAGTTTAATTAGCATGTTAAAAATATAAAAGGAAAGCAGATGTGACCATCATGGATGTGTGTGCTGAATATTAATAACAAAAAGCATCCCCTCCCCCTTGGAGGATAAAGCAAAGTTGGATCGGTCATTTTGCAAAATAAACCCTGAATGTGTTCACCCTGTAGCTGACAATAAACCTCTGGTTTGTGTGCACACACATACAAAGCTGAAGCCAAACCGATTTTACTATGGTAAACCTTTAAAGATCCAGTCCGGTCCAGCTGGCTGACAATGCTACAGCCCGAGTACTCCCCAGAAGCTCTGCCATCCACATTTCTACCCATACACACTTCTAGGGAAAAATTACATTAACATCCCAAACTGTCACTTACTGGAGACCTAACACAGGCTGCCCTCACACTAGCCAAGACTCAGGTGAACGCTGGCAAGACGAAATCCAGGGGCTCGTTATCCTCACACTGATAGTGCCACGGGTCGTGCGCTGCAATAGCACCACATGTCATCCCAGCCACACTCCACTATTTCTACCCACCAGCAGATGTGGTTTTTTTTTCTTTTAAAGAGACACCAGTTTCCAGAATTTCACCTGGTATATCACCTCTACCAGAAAATCACATCAAGAAGCAGGACTATCTCACAACGTTTGGCCATAAATAGAAATGCTGTCTTTCGTTTTTCCTCAATATCCCAGCTGATAACTATTTATAGTTAACAACTGGGTTCATAGTGTATTTTATACAGCTCTTCTCTGTAACCTACTCTTCCCCTTGGTCTTACTTGTATTCATGCTACCAGTCATCATTTTAATACATGTGTAATACTTGATTTCCATCTTTATCCTTATTCTGTCTGCATATTAACGCTACAGTGTCTCAAAACACACTGGTTACTGGAACCAGCCTAAGGCGTCATTGTTTCAAGACAGCAAGAAGTGTGTGTTTCTACCCATCTTCCAAGAAAAAGAAAAAAAAAGAAAAATAAGTCACATTCGTAGTTATTGAACTTAGCCTTAAAGCTTTTCCTAGTGCTTCCACACACCTGCCCACCCTCCATCTCTGACTTAAGCTACGATTTTTATTGACATATACTAATTACCTGAAAATAAGAATGATCTATTCCATTTCCACCAGCTGCCAGTTGTCAGCACTGGCTAGAAGTGATCAGCCTTGTTTAAAAGAACAAAACAAACAAACAAAAAATCTAAGCTCAAAAATAAAATAGTAGTCATCATAAAAACAAAACCCTGAAGAATGCCACCGGATCTCAGGTACTGTCGGGTGTGCTCAGAAAGGACTGAAGGCAGACAGATTTGAATGGACTGCTCAGTTTGTCATGGTAAAAAATACAGAGATTTAAAGGTCTACCCACGCGGAAAAAAAAAAAAAATAGAACCACCAAAAAAACCCAACCCTGAATTAAAGAACAAAAATAAAATAAAGTCAGAAATGCAGCCTCAATGCATCGACTGTCTGCGCTTAAGAGATTTACAGGAGTAATTTAAATGATTCACCTGCTGCCAGTTTTCCTCCAAGGATGGCAAAGCTGAGAAGTAGCCGGTGTCGTGGACAAGCTGGAGTTCCTGGAATATACTATAACTAGCCAAGACATCCATGCTGCTGCTGAGCAAGACCCTTTCTTTCTGCTTTTGTGTGTGTTTGTTTGCTCGGGTGGGGGGTTGTTTTTGATCATAAAAAAAAAAGGAGGAGGAAAATCAACCAATGATAGATCCAGCGTCCCTTTGGCTTTGTTTTGTTTCAGTCACACTTTAAAAAAAAAAAGAGAGAGAGAGAAAGAGGATCAGCGCGGAGGGACGGCGGGATTCGGGGGCCGGGCCGAGGAGGACGAGCGGCGCCGGCGCGCACCGAGCCCCCCGCGGCCGCCGCACCGGGGCACGTCCCCGCCGCGCTCCGCGCAGC
>VZTI01001000.1:99221-156469 GCA_013397865.1 Struthidea cinerea | reverse complement strand
GGCGGCGATTGGCCGGCAGCGCTGCTCCCGCCCCGTCCCCGAGGCTCGCGAGGCGGCGCGCGGCGAGCTATTTTTAGGGCGCTATATAAGAGGGCGGGGAGGCGCGCGGTGGCGGCAGAGCGCGGTGCGGTGAGGGGCGGCGCGGGCCTCCCGCACTCTGGCTGCGGGCGAGCTGAGGCCCGGCTTGAGGCTGCCTCGCAAGCGGTGCCTGCCGGACCCCCCTGCCCTTCCCGCCCTACGTGCAGCCCTGTGCCTCTCCCCAGCCTCTAGCGCTCGAGTCCCCGAGGCTGAGGATGGCCGGGGAAAGGTGTGCGGCTGATACGGGTGTTGGAAGGAGTAGGAGTGGGAATACAGCCTGAGCAGGAGCCACTGTCATCAGGAGCACGTGCACGGTGCCTGTGTGGGCAGACCACAGGAGCCCGGCTTCTGAGTGTTGATCCGGTTGGGCTATCCCCAGAAATGCACGTGCGCTTGCTAAGACATCTATCGTGGCATTTAATCAGGTTTAGATGTGAGCTGAGCCCTCTCTGAGTGCTAGTTTGGGTTGGGTAATGAGCTGTTTGACCTTAAATGGTTAGTGTGGTGTAGAGCTTCCCCAAAATTGCTCTGGCACCAGGCACAGTTGCATTTCTGCTTTTGGAAGGATTGCAGAACTGAGTGTGCTCATTTGAAGATGATGGGGGTGGGGAGGGGCTTCCAGTAATAGAAGAAATATGTTCTCTTTGTTGCTCTCAAATTCAGAGGGCCCTATGGTCCCATCGGTTGCATTGCCAGGGCTGTATCTGGCCACCAGGCTGCTGGGTGAATATCCCTCTGGTGCCCTTTAATGGTGGGTTGTCAGCAGTGTAAGTTGGACTGGGTATGCGGGCAAGCACGTGCTGTCAGGGGTTGCTAAACTATCTTCTTGTAGAGCAGTTGCATCACACTTTTCTTGCCGTGACTAAGATGTCTGTCCTTGCTATTCACTTCCTTTTGCGCCTGAATGAGCGTGCCAGGGCCAGGCCTTGGCTGGTGTAAATTGGTGCAATGCCACTAGCATGGACACGTGTCTTCCCAGGTGTCCCAGTCAGACTGATGTGAAAGTATGGGGCAGCAGAATGTGTCAGTGCTGATTAGTTTGTGGCATGTTTTTTTCCTGGCGATGAAGACAAAGTGCCATTTCCAAAACTGGGTCTGTGTTAACAATTCTGAAAACCGTATTTGAAGAAGGCTTGTCAGAATAAACCTCTGAAGAAAGCCCAGATAATGGCTGCACCAATCCCAAATTCTTGTAGGTGCTATGAAGAAGAATGAAGCAAAGTAAGTACATCTCTATCCTAGGAGTCAAAATGTAGAGGGAAAGGGAAATGAAGCTGTTGGTGAAGAACTGCAGTAAAGAACTGAACATAGGCAATTTTCTCAAATAAATGATCTCACCACTACAAAAACACTTCATAGTTGTGTTGAAGAAGCAGCAGGATGGCTTGTGGGAGCTCTCACTCAGGTGCTGACCTGAGGCTGCAGGTCTGGACAGTCCAGGGGCAGCTCCCTTGACATTGAAAGTCTCCTGTGAGCTGCTTGTGAAAACGATGCCATCCCCAGCCTTCACCTGGGGAGCCATAAGTTGTCTCAAACAGGACCATTCCTGGCATCTTTAGCTTAGCAGAGAAGCTGTGTATGAGGCTGGACATGAATAATAAACTACTCTTTCTCATAAATATACCCATAAATGTGTAAATGTATGTGTTAGTGGGAAGATGAGAGGGAAGGTTAGCGCAGCAAGCACTGCTGGAGAGGTCTTGCAGACCATCGTTACCCATTCCAAGCATGCCTCAATCTGGCAAAGCAGCACCTTTCCTGGGCACCTTGGGAAGGGAAAACTTTTAAAGACTGTAGAGGAGAGAACTTGACAAAGGTGGTCAGATGTGGAAAGAAGAACTACTTAGGTATCATAACACACTGCTGTACTGAGAGGGTTACGCAAGAAATACCTGTTTCAGAAAAAGCTGTCTATAAGCATTTATCCTTAATGGCTTGTCAGAACAAGGCCAAATGCATATGCAGAGGCTTTTCTGACCTAGGCAAGGAAATAAAGGACAAAAGCAGTGAAGGTTTATGCTCTCAGCTACTTAAATAACTAAACATCTTAAGCTTTATGTCTTCGAATTCTGTAATTCCCATAGCTGAAAAATGTTTTGGTGCTTTATTTCTGACCTTGTTAAGCATAACTACCATTTTAATATATGCAAATGTTAGTGGTCTGATGTCCGAGCTCCCCTCTAGCCTGGCCTGTGCAAGCTGTGGGTTGCTCATGCTTTGGTTTACTGCAAAGCTCGATGTACAGGCAGCCCAGGAGTCCTCTCTGCTTGATAGTCACCTCTGCTTGCCACTGAGTAGCTTTCATTTGAATCAATTAAAATCTTCCTAGTTGTCTGTCTTATCCTGATCTTTCTGCTGAAAGCATGTCCTGTAGGAACTGCCAGTTTTCCACCCTCATGGAGGAGGTTGTTCTCAGTTACGGAGCTCAGCTGCTCTACACCAGCAAAGAGTCCAGACTGTGCCCAGGTTGCACTGTAACTGGTGGCCAGATCTGATGAGCAGATGCTGCTCTGCTTCTCTGGCTGGCTTCAGGAGGAATTGTGTCTGAGGGCAGGATTTTGGCTGTAAGCCGTGAGGTGAAGAGCTGGGCTACAGATCTGGCCGCTTGCCTGGGTGGTTTCCAGGCAGACATTCCATTTTTATTGTCTCAGATACTCTGCTTTGGAGGTCAGTCGAGAAAGCAGAATGGGGTCGTCACTTGGCAGAAGTAGAAAAGCCTAGACAAGAAATGAACGTGGTGGTACGCTGGGTATAAAACTGTTAGTCCAGCACCAGAGGTGGCATCTACCTGTGCTAACCTGGAGGTAGCGGAGGGCGATTTCTGCCAAGCTCTCGTTTCCCAGGCTGTACTGACCTTTCTCCTGGCAGATTGCCACTTTCCCTGCTCTGGCCCAACCACGCCACCCATCACAGAGAGCAACGCAATCAGATGTGGAGGAGGAGCGATATCTCCCCACTGCCATACAGCTGGGCTCAAGGGCATAGAGGACTACACAAAAATTCAGGCAAAGGGGGCAGGCTCAACCTGCAGGGAGTAAGGACAGGCGTTTCAGCCAGAGCACAGATTTGTCCCGTAACAGGTAAAGAAAATAGCTTGCAATGGGAGAAGACTTCATCATTCCTGTGACTTGCTGAAATGTTAGAAGATGCAGGGAAGTGCTATGGCTGGTTGTGCTATAGTGCCAGTGCACTTTGGCACCTGGAAAGGGGAGGTGGCTTTATTTTTGACATTAAGGCAATGAGAGCAGTTAGTCCTAGTGAAAAGAAAGAAAATATTTCCTTGCTCCTGCTCTTCAAGAGAAAGAGGAAAGGTGGCTTCACTGTTTTCTCTGAGAAACTTGAATTTATCACAGTCTGCTATAGGTCCTCTGGCAACAACCTTTTCTACCCTCTCCAAGTAAGGAGCGCAAAATCACCCCCAGCACTTGGCTGCGTCCCTGCAAGGCACTGATGTGCACAGAAGCACAATTTTGGTTGCTCTGATTGCTTTCCCTTGTGATATTTCTGTCCCCACTGCCCCAGAAGCAATGGCAAGGGATGCTTAGTGGGGACCCACCAGGGGAGGCTGATTTGCAGGGGACTTCTAGATGTTGATTTTGTGTTTCTTTGCTTTGGCTTGGGCAGAGACAAGATGCCATAAAGCAATCAGGGAGTATTTCAATTCATATTTTAAACATTTCACTGAATGCACCTCCTCTGGTACCAATGATGTTTCAACAGCCACACTGAGTTACCCTGTACACAGCTCATGATGCAATTTTAAACCCCATGGCCTTCTGCATAGTCAGCAGAAGTGCTAAAGCACTTTCTCCTGCCTGCAGGGACAAACTGGTCCAGGTGTCCAGGCTACCAGTTTCTTCTACCATCACATTTGTGTGTTAGGCTGCCAGCTGTGTCTCTTCTTCTCCTCCATCTCAGACTGAGCTAATACAGCTTTTCTCTGCTTAGAGCCTGTGACAGTGTTGGAACCCTGAATTCTGAGAATTTCATTTTTACAAAGAAAAAACCAAGATGACAGGGTCTTTTAGAGGTGTTGATTCTTCAGGCTGTGCCCCTCCTGGAGAGGAAGAGTCTGTGCCTGGAGGTTGGTAGGGTTGAGGTTGCCATTGGTTGTAAAACTTTGCAACTATCAAAGAGGGGGAGGAGTACTGAGAAATGCACTGGAGCATGCTTGGATTTTCAGTTCAGGCTCTCCAGAAGTGGATGCAGAAAGCTGCTAATGGGGAAATGGAGGGTTTATGGTGGTGGTTTATGGCCAGGTGGCTGTCAGACGCACAGCAGAAGAGCTCAAAGGCAACCCTGCTGTTCAGCATTGCCACTTCCCGATACTCCAGTGTGTCTGTTCGTCTGTATCCATGTCCACATCTGATGAGAAATAAAATCCTAACAAGCATGAAGCAGCAAAAAGGGAGACAACTTCTTTTCCTACAGAGAAGCATTTCTCTGTAGGCCCCAGAAATGCCCTGTTCCTCCTCCAGCTGGAGACCTCACTCCTTCCCAACCTCTCATTTCCTCAGACCTCATTTTCCTGAAGAAAGGTCACTACTGTTGGCCTCATGCCTGCACAGCAACATTTCAGTGACCTGGAGGACTGTTCAGTATTTCATGCTTCCTTCTGGCAGATGCAGCCCAAGACACAGGGAACAGAGGTGGTTTCCCTTCCCATCTCCATGCTGGGCAGCAGCATGGCTGTAGCTTGCAGCCATCAGTGGCACTTGACTCTGTCTGGATGGGACACACTGAAGCAGGGTGGTGGCATCTCTGCTGGCCATGGGTGGGTGGAGGTGCCTCCTGGCCTCCAGTGAGTCACACACTGTTCCCCAGATCTTCAGCAACAAAAGGGGATACGAGAGTATGGCACAGCAGGTTCCTGTGCCTTCCCTCCTTCCTGAAAACAGGCACCATTTGGCTCCCCTTCTCTTTCAAATCAGTGCCCTGTGGACATTGCAATGGGTTTAATTGCAGGGCAGCTAATGAGCACTCTCCAGGATTAGAGATGGAATGGGTCTAACCCATAATCATAGCTTAGGGCACCCAAAAGTCTCAGTGGACTTTGCAAGCTGATCGTTGGCCAGGCACAGAAGATGTTTGATGGGAAAACACAACATGCCGTCCTGAAGCAGAAACATTATCCAGCTGAGTTCTCTGGGCTGAGAAAAAAAACCCCAAAGCAAAGGGAAAGTTAGAAATCATAGTTGAATGGGTCTGATCCAGATCTGTCATGGAGGTTTTTGACCCCCTGTCGTGAAAAGGCAGCGAGCATGCTCAGCATGTAACAAGACTGAGTTTCCACTGTGGGGAAGGAGTCTTCATCTGCAGTGGTTTGTTCACGTGCTCTAGGGTTTTTGTATTTCTTGTAATAATTTTTACCTTATGGCCGTGGCTGTTTGCATTAGGATTGGTCTCTGTCTCCCAGTTTTCAAAGCCAGGACACAAAGCCGTGCTGGAGGAGAGCACTGCAGCTATGTATGTATGATGGTGGGGCAAAGCTTCCAGAGGCAGAGAGATACAACTTCAGTGGAACCAGTGGGAAATGCAATTTCCTTTGGGTCCCACCAAGAGCTCAGAACCCATCTGGACCTAACAACTCCCTCTGCTGTCTTTCAAGTCCTCCCTTCTGCCCAAAGTGAGCTGTATGTTTCTGAACCTCTTGGCAAGGGCACTTATCATTGCTATTCTGTTGGTGTTCAGCATCTGACATAAACAGTCTCTGATCATATTAGTAAGCTCTCAGGTGCTTCTACAGTACAAATAATAAATAATAATGAGCTGCAAGGAAGCCCTCTGAGTCTCAAGTTCAGGCTGGACTCCTACAGCTTCCACATGAGATGTCCATTCTGTAGACCTTTCTGGGCTGCTGTTGCAGTGCAGCAGTGCTGTTGGAGAGTGGCCTGGGTGGGGGGTTCCCAGCAGCCTCAGGAGATGCTGTGCAGCTGTCAGCCGACACAATTGTGTGCTGCATTTCTGAGTTGGTGGCCTCTTAATGAATGGATCGGATCACACTTTGGTGGTTTATAGGAAGTCTTACAATAAAACATGAGAATATTGGCATGGTTCAGTAGATGGTAGCTGGGGACTGGCTTGTGTTACTACACACATTAGTCTGGACAAATGTTGGTTTGACTTGGCTTTAGCCAGCAAGAGCCTTGTTATGAAGAGCTGACACCACAGCAGACATAGCACACGGAGCAAGAGGGGCCTGCTGCACACAGCTCTTCTGAGGCACTGCAGAAAACACCCGCAGCACATGGGAAGAATGAGCTTCTCTGGAAACAAGCTTAGAGCAGCATCACTGAGGGCTTCTCCCCAGACTTTTTGCAGGGGAAGGAGGTGCAATACAATAAGAGCAAAGCCTGTCTTTGGCTGGAAGCTGCAAGACACACTGTTCTGTTTTCATGTCCTCTTGGGGTTTCCCTTTAGTCCTGTTCCTTATGAGAAACTGCTGAAGGTGTGGCTCTCACAGTCAAGTGCGGATGTGTGAATTAATAAGGAAATGCTGGTGTGCAGGGAAGCAAGCCTGTGCTGCTTGCCTGCTGGCCAGCTTGTCATGTTCCCCAACAGAGGTGCAAGAAGAGGAAAGTACCTGGCTTGGCACAGCAGTGGCCAGGATTCATACAAAGATACTGCAGTCAAACTCTGCTCTGGTTTATGAGTTGGGCTTTGCTGGCTCTGCTGGCATGACACAGCAGCATCACCTGGGTACCGCAGCATTTCCCCCTCTAAAGAGCATCTCACTGGGGACTCCTGTTATGAAAAAAGATGGAAACATCTTTTCCCTTGGGCAGCCTCTTCCCATCCCAACAGCAGCTGCATCTCCAGGGCTTCTCCCTCTCTGCGCCCCCATCCTGCTTGAATAGGGACCTTTGAACAAGACCTTGCAACACATAGTCTGTAAAAAAAATGCCTCACAAATGAACTCTCCTGGGGGCTCAGTCCTTGTCTGCTGGGCAACTGTGAACTGCTGAAAGGAAAACAGATATTGTTCAAGAGGGAGAGTCGGTCTTTGGGCTTCTCTCCCACTACAATCTTTGTTCCTTGGCTTTGATTTCCCTTGAGGGTCTACATGGCTCTGTCTCTAGCATGAGCAGCACTTGGCAAATCATCTCACACTCATTCAGCCTGTGTAGCATACTGCATCGCTGGGTGAGACAGATACCTGTCTGCTGGTAGAAAGGCAGGAACTCCAAGAGCACTCCATTATTCCTGGGGTGTTAGTTGCAAAACACAAGAGTTCATGGGTTAAACATAAGAGAGACAAAGCTTAGCCCGAAGTGACAAATCAAGTCAGAACCCAGAAAGAAACCTGTATCCTGTCAAATTGCAGATTAATGCACAGTGTCTATCATACCTGCTCCCCCTGAGCTCTCTCTTGCTGGAGAAGATTTCTGGCTGCCTGACTTGATTTGGTAGCTGAGGGAGCGCTGTTGGTCTGTTCTTTCTTCTGGGACAGTGCTCAGCAGGGGGCCAGCAGTTTGTCTTCCCTGCCCTTTGTACCCATAGCAATTCCTGCTGACAGTATGTAACTGTTAGTACTGGTAAAGCCATGGGGAATGTTATGAGATTATTTTATAAGGAGTGGGGGAAATGATTTTATAAAGTGGAAGTTGCCTGCAGAAGCTAAGTTGAGAAGTTGTTTTGAAGAGAGAAATTAAGAGGTTATACAGGTGATAAAGTGGTAGCCAAGAAGATCTGAGTCTTGTTCTGCAACGCCCTGCCTTGAGAGCTGGTTTGTGGGTGAGCGTAGAGATGCTGGTTCTCATCATTCCTGCCAGAGCTTTGCCAAGCAGAAGACAGGTACCTTTCATGCCAGATGGATCCCTGCTGATTTCCAAAACCAGGAGTTGAGAGACAGAGATACAGAACTTTGGAGGAGCGAAGGGTGAGGGAGACATGTCTCTCCACAAACTCTTACAGATTCTTGGAAGCCGGTGAGCAGGCTCAATGGCTGCCTCTGTCTCTGACATAATTTTTTCTCTGTGGTAACACACAAAGACATGACTGAGTTTTTGACAGGGGAGTCTCAAGGGCTTTCGTGGCCTGGATGGGTGACATACAATGCTGCCATGCCCTTGCTGTCAGTACCACTCTGTTGGGGAATGACCCCTCTCTTATTCTGATAAGAAGGAAAAGCACTGGCCACAAACTTCCCACCCTCAGGCTCCTCCACCCTCCAGTTCACCAGGGGCCACCCAGAGAGACCAACTGTGGGGGCTGAACCTCTGCCCTCTTGCATTTTTCATGCATGTAGTTCTGCTGCAGAGAGCATCCTGAGAAACCATGATAAATCCCTTTCTGGGCAGAGTCACTACAGCATGCGTATATATACGTTTTTAGATAATTTTTATTAACCTATTTGATGAATTCTGCACAAATTCAGAAGTGGTTTTCATTAAGTTGCCATGATGAAGGTTAGCTGAGTATTCCTGCAAAAACTTTCATCCAGCACTTGTGGTGTTAAGTGTGATTTTATAAGACAGCAGGATTGCTCATGCCTTGCCAAAGCTGGGGATGCACAGCCCTTCTCCTTAAGAAGGGCAACTGCTGCAGGAGCTCACTCTGGGTCCCTTTGAAGTCAGTGGCAAATTTCCCATTGGCTTAAGTAGGAACATGTGTTTCAAGAAATTAATAATGTGAAACTTGAAAAGCAAAGAGTGGCGTGATCAGGACACGGCCTGGTTTGACCTGGAGACTCAACTTGTGTTTTACTGCTACGTCTGTCTCCATCTCTCAGCCGTACATTAAGCGGTACAAGTTTGATTTGTGTCGAAGAGAGCTGCATAGTATTATTAGTAACCTATATTATTAGCATTAATGGGATTAGGATTGATAGACTATGGAGTTTTCTTTGTTTTCCACCCGTAATTTCCACTTTAAATTGGACTTGGACAGAGAGTGTGTCAGGGCTTATGGCCTCTGTATTTGTCATGCATGTTTTGTTCCTGCTTTTGACAAGCTGGTAGAAAAGTCTAGGAGTACGAATTAAAGAGGTCTTTGGAAAGAAATCCCTTAATAGAGGCTTGTTGAAGCAGCTGGTATTCTCTTGTTCAGAGCAGAGTAGACAGTTAATAAAATTACATTGATGTTGCTGTGATGAGTTGATCCTTAGGGCTGACACGGTGCTTGTCCCCAGACTCAACTCGTGCTGGCTGCAGGAAAGTGGGTGAAGATCCCCCAAGCCCCCAGAAAAGCCGGCACTGTGGGACGGTTTCAATGCAGCTGTGATCCTCAGCTTAGCCCATGTGGTCACCCGGTGTGTCTGTGCAGGACCCGGGCAGACCTTGGCTGCCGCAGCATCAGGAGGCGGTGCTGGGAGCTTTAGCCAGGCCTAAGTTGTTTTAGTAAAAGCCACTGGTCTTAATGTCAGAGATTTATCAAACAGCACAGTCTGCATTGTGGGGCTGTGGCTGTGCAGGGTACGGGGCAGCTCAGCCGTGCTTTGCAGAGCTGTGGTGAAGGGCTGTCCTTTGCAGGACTGCGGAAGGGACGTGCCCATGGCTGGCAGCTAAAGCTGCCCAGTCTCGGCAGGGCACCGGCCACCACGGGTCCAGCCGCACGGGAACAGGCACTGGCACAGTCCTCACTGGCCACAGAATCCTGAGGAGGCCAGCGGCTCCCATCCCCTCAGGACCTGCCGCCCAGCGGCCGTGTCCTTCCCACTAGACCAGCAGGGAGGCTGGACAGGCATCGCCATGTGTCTTGCCATTCATTGCAGGACAAATGCTTATTGAAATAATTGCCTCTAACAGCTTGGGAGAGGCCATTAGGGTCTGCCCGGGCAGTGATCTACAGATAATGACTCCCTCCGAGATTTTCTCACTCCTGCAATCCTCACACCACGTGCATGAAAGCTGACCTACAAAGAAAAATGTTTTTCTCTTTGTCTCTCTCCTTTGTCTTTTTTTATTATTTTTTAAAATTTCTTGTAGAGTTTTATGAAATACCACTGTTATTGGTGCATTGCTCATTGCTTCTTAGTGGTAGCACCAAAAGGTGAGCTTTGCTTTTTACGGAGTGGGAGACAAGCTTTTTTGCTGATATTTTACCTTAGAAACAGGGGGACTGTTGAGGTGAGCCTCCACTGAGCGCAGGGACTGTACGGGTCTCAGTCAGGGGATGCAAATCCTTGATTGGAGGGACAAAGGTGCCAGGTGTGATGAGAGATACGTGTTCTCCCAAGCCCTTCACTGGCAGCGGCTGCAAAGGTCTCCAGCAGCAAGTGAATTTTCACCTGAAGAACAGACAGCATTTTTTTTTTTAATTAAAGCATTTTGTGAGAATGTGACAATCTGGACATAATTTTCAACAGGAAAGTCAAAGTGAATTATTTGGGTTTCTCTGTTTTGTTTTAATAATGGTGAAATGTCTTGTTTTGATTTCCATGATGAAAAAGTTTTTTGCTCCCATCTTCTCATTTTACTACATTCTCTGCTAACTACAAACACACTGTTCAAAACAGTTAGTAATTTATCGTTATCTTTTTCTAGATGTTATTTAATACCATATCTACTTTTTATATGTGCTGTTGTGTTTTGACATCTAAGCCAAGTGTCTTTTTATTTTAGTCAAATGAAACAAAATTAAGTTTAAATGCCAAGGCAAAACAATTCAGTGTTTACTGAAATGAAATATTTTCTTCGTTTTTGGGGGTTTTTTGGTTTTTTAGTTTGGAATTTTTTTTTTTAGTTTTCCACTTTCTGATGGGAAACTATATTCTAGGTGTGAGGCTGTAGAAATCTCCTGTTTTCAGTCAGTATGCTCTTGAGCACTCAAATCAGAGCTAGCAATTATAAAGCAAGCAAGCAGGTTAAAAAGAGTATGAGAAAAAAATCATTTCCCTTTTCAGTTAATGAGGCTCCATGTGCAAGAAGAAAGAGAGGATGAAAGGCTTTGGTGTGACCTGTTGTGTAGCTGTGGTAGTGCTTAGGAAATTACTGTAGGATGTCCATGCTTGCAGTCACCTTCTGATCAGCTCCCGGGCTCGAGTTTATGAAGCTGTGCCCAGAAGCAACGGAGAAGGTGCTGCTGATTCCTGAGGTAGAGGGCAGTACCTCTGCCTGGCACAGACATCTGGCTTTGGGTGCTGGGGTTTCTGTTATCAGTGTTGCTAACTTGTTGTGTGATGCTTTCACATTGGGCTGTGATAATGGCATGTATACATCACACTTTGAAGATGCTTTTTATTGACTTAATGTGAATATTATTGTCATCGTTTATTATGGGGAAGTATCTCATAGTAATTGAAATACAATATGGTGCCATTAATCACTCTGAGTATGAAATGCTAACTTTAAACTGTTCATTGTATATTAAATGCTCCTCTAACCATAAAACAATTTGACTTGCAGTCGGGTGGTTTACAAATGGCCAATGTTTAGGATTCATGGTGATTGACATTTATGTGGCAGTGTTCATGTGCTCGTGTTCCTGAACGATATACTTTCTTTGGGATTTTTGTGAAGATACTGGAACCTGTAGCTTTCCAGTTCCCTAACGCAGAGATGCAAAGAGATGCAAACTGCAGGCATGACCACTGTGTTTTACAGCATGTCTACTGCAAACCTGAGAGATGTGTGACAGTCTGGATTGCCCAGTGAGCTCTGTGCAGTAAACATCGCTGGCCTTCTTTCCTCAAGACTCCTCATGAAGGAAAGCAGTAAAGAAGGGATAGAAACTCAAATAGTGAGGTTTTAGGCAGGGACTGCTGCAATGAAAGCTTTTGCTTTCATGGGATGCTTTTCTAAATTCTGTCTCCTGTATTAAGTAGAAAGGAAATAAATGCTTTTAAAAATAGTTTTCAATTAAAACTTAGTCCACCTACCAAAAAGGAAAAAATAATTTAAACTGATATCATAATAAAACAATAACAGTGCCATCCACAATGCCTTGGTCAGCTGTGATAAATCATCTCCAGGCCTACCCAGATTCTGACCTCTCCTCACCGCTGGCATCCTGAGAAGTGGGAGAGGCCCTCAGGGGCAGCTCCAGCCCGGCTCCGGTCTGCTAGGGATAGCAAAGCCCTCCATGTTCAGTGGCCCAGGATTTCAGCAGGAAGCACCAAGCATTGGAGCCAGGCCGTGTCCATCCCTGTGCCTGTGGCACAAGCCCCATGTGTGCCCAGTGGCACAGCAGCACCCATGGGGACAGGTTAGGGCTGCGTGCTGTGCATGTGTGCACTGGCAGGCACGGCACGGCACGGCATGACACAGCACAGCATGGCATGGCACAGCACAGCCTGGCCAGGAGCAGGGCGAGCTGGACAAAATACAGAATTTTAGAAAGCTCAGACATTTTCTGCTTCTGTGGCTGTGAGAAGCACTGCTATTAAACCACTTACAGGAGCCTCACTTTTTACTGCCTGGTTTGAAAGAGGTACTTCAACGGCATTCACAGGAGGGGAGAAGATGTGTAAGGTCATTTCACAGCGCACATGTTTAAAGATTTTCCAAGAAGAGCAGAGCAAGGTCTTTCTTCTGGGAAGGGAGGGGCTTTTTTTTTAGCCAGAGCTTTTATTGTCAATATGTATTTTTAATAGAAGGGAAGTGATAGAAGCGGTGGCAGGTGACAGAGCCCACTGCTGTTCAGCTGCTGACATTTATAAAACAATGCCAACATCTCTTCAAAACAGACGCTTGCTTTCCACTACTGTATTGATGTACACATTTATTTTACAGCCGACAGCAGCAAGATGAAAATGATAATGCATGAAGAAATCCCAGAGGCACAGCCCAGTGGTTTTGCAAGGCAGCCTCTTTGCCTTTGGCATCATCTGGATGCTAGCGGTCCTGGATGAGTCAGTCTGAAGCAGCACAGGCTGCTCTCTCACGTGCACTGAGTGCTCACTCTTTTTTCCCGTTTCTGGTGACACCACCTGCGTATATCTTAATCATCCTGGCACATTTACATTTATTTCTCAATTATGTACAAACAAACCTGGGCAGTTCGATGGCAGGTGGTGGCTGGAGAGCGCTGATCAACTGCGAGGTTGTGTGACATGGTGGGCACCAGAGAGGTGAAAAATAAGTGCAGTACAGGCTATAAAAGAGGAGAGGTAACCTTCCAAGTAGCATATTGGAGCAGAATAAATTTAGTATGCAGCATCAGTATAGACTGGGGGACGCATGAATGGTGGTGCCAGTCTGCTGGCTCAGCCCCCATGTCACCAGCTCAGGCCCCAGGTCTTTGCTGGGGGAGCACTGAGGTGCTGTGGGACACACTGAAAGCCCCGTGTTTCAGGGCTTCCCATATCTGGCACTGAGGCGCCTCCTGTGCTGAGGAGGAGGAGGAAGACTGGTCACACTAGGTTAGAGTCCAGCCTTGCAAATCAGCTCTTGATCAAGCATTTTTGGTCATGTAAGAATAGTCCTCATGGCAGCAGGCTGACCTTCACTCCAGGAGGAAAGCTTATCACATCTCGTAGGATGATCCTTACCGCAAGGAAATCAATACAGCAATAAGCTTTTATTTCTGGATGAAAAATTAAAATAAAGAATACGCCATATCTATTGATTCTTTGAGTTTACATATTTGGATATATATATGTTTGATGTCTGCCTTCTGTGTGCAGCTGTTTGCCAAATGTGACAGGATTTGTTTTTGAAACCTGGGGGTGAGTTCTGCCCTGTGCATTTAAAATAAGTTTTCTCTAAATTATTGAATATGTCAATAAATAAAGCAGAGGAAGCAGGCAAGAAAAAACTCAGAGGTCCTTGGTGAAAGGAAGTTGTAGATGCTGGTAATAGGCTCTTACAGCAGTAAAAGAGCAATAAAAAGGGCAACTAAAAAAAATGGAAGGGACGAAGAGTGGAACTGGGTATCTCTGCTCTGATTTTCTCTGGGTTTGATGGTGTTTTTTGACTGTATTCTTTTATTTTCTGTGAATTTAATTTTGCCTCATAGTGGAAGGTGAAGGATAAGAGAAACATTTAAATAAATGCTGCAGCGAAGGGAAAAGTCTGAGATGTGTGGGTGTCAAAGATGTCCACGGGATGGGGCGGACGGGCCCCAGGATGAGGGAGCCCCGAAGAAGCTGCCAGTGCCTGGGTACAAGGAAGGACAGTGCTAGGGAAACCCAATGGACTGGCAAGGAGGAAGGGGGCACCAGGCGTGGCCAGTGGCAGAGCTGGGGGCTGCCTGCGAGTGCCTTGGCCCTGACCCCACTGCCCTGCCAGCTCTTGGGGGAGCTGATGAATAAAACATCACATTTTAGAGAACATGTGTCATCCTAGCCCCAACATTATAAAGTCCCTAACTCTCCTCTCAAGAGATCTTGCAAGAGCAACCATTTAAATGAGCGTTACATTATTTACAAGTTTCACTATTATTAAATTAATGTTACATTCATCAGGGCTTTTGTTTTGTTTTGTTTTCAAGGCAGAGCTGTAATTTGAGCAACATATTCATCAAGTCTGAAATGGTGGCTCCAATTATTTTAACATTCATTTGCCCATTCAGCTTCCTTTGCATCTGCTGGTTTCCTCCCCGTGACAGTATGTCGAAGCTGGGACACATTTGTGCTGCTCAGCTGCTAAGCTGCCACGAGGGATGTGATGGAACACGTTTGATCCCAACACGGTCAAGGCCAGCGGGGTTCTTCTGCAGGGGTAGCAAGATGCTGGTTGCAAAGGCAGCACGTGCCCAGGTGCCGATCTCCTTTCTCTACTGGCAAACCCTTCCTGGTGTCAGACACGCAACGATGGAGCTATCAACTTCCTAAGGGTAACAAAAAAAGGCTCCATCGATTTGCAGGCACAGGAGCCTCAGTACGGCAGTCGTGTGCCTGTGTTGTAGCAGTGCTTGTCAAGGTGAGTGTGGGCTAATTGGTCCAAATCTGAAAGGATGCTCTTGAGTGCTGGGTAAGCAACCATAAGAAAGCATCAGCCATTCAGCAAGTGCTGAAAATAAGCCAGAATAGCTAAAAAAAATATGTTTCATTATTTATTTTAATGCTGGAAGTGTAAGCTTTCCTGTCATGATCGTAAAATCTGATCATTTATTAATGCTCCTCGCTTTGAGGCTACATCGCGTACCATCCGCAGCCTTCTGCCATTCCTGGCGTCTTCAGCCTGGTTCCACAGCTGTGCCCTGCCATCCACCACCCACGCTGCTGCCCATTCCACAGCAGGTGCCAGGGCCCCCCTCTTCCCAGCCACAGGCTCTCGTAAGGCAGCGGTGGGGAAAGAGTGGACTTTTAGAAATAGAAATCAATAACCACGGTCTGTTTTCCCTTTGTCTGCTTTCTCAGCCTGGGAGATTCACTTGAGCTTTTCCCTGTAACCACAAGAGCTAATGACATGCTTTAGTTTTTGTATTTTATTTTTTTTCTTTCCCAGATGAGACAGGAGGATCTCATCAGATTATTTACCCACAAGAGCTAGGGCCTCTGGGGTAGGCACAACCCAGTCATCACGGGGCTCCCCGTAACACCATGAAAGGAGATGGCCCTGATGTGCAAGCACTCTTGTAGGGCCACGCTGATGTCCGTGGGATGAGCCCGGGCAGCTGTCGCGGACTTGTGCCTCCCCTGGCACACCCTCTGGGATCCCTCCACTGCTGTGGTGGTGCAGGAGGTGTGGGGCCACATCTCCCAGGGACCAGCTGGAGCATCAGTAGGATGCATGGCTGGGGGGGGTGGTGTGGGAGACAGGATAGCAGCATTCAGAAAAATAATGAAATGTGGCCCCAGAAAGACCCTCAGCAACAGCTCCTCGGATGTGCCTGCGCTCTGTTCATTAATCTGTGATAATTAGACTTATTTGCAGAGGTTAACAGCAGTGGCACATGGTAATTAACCACTCGTTCCCTGCCGAACAACTCATAAAGCTTCTCAGACGCCACGGGTCCGGCTGCAGGTAGTTTTGGTGCTGATGAGGCCCAGTGCTGGGACGTCAGGGACACACTCCCAGGGGGAGATGTCCCCAAGACCCCCTGGGACAAGCTGCATGAGGGGCAGGAGGAAAACAAATTGGTACCCCTCTGTTCTTTGCCCCGCTCTCCTTCTACCCTGCCTTGATGGCCAGCCAGGAGCTGTAATTTCCCAGAGCAGGGGCGATATTGCCCCACCACCTGCAGGGCTGCTGCAGGTGGGTATTTTGGCAGGGTGAGTGGGAAGGGACCAATGTACCCCCCCCCAGTTTTGCAGGGCACTGGATATATGGCATTAGAGCCACCGAGCACTGCAGTGGGTCCTGATGGACAGTATTAGCAGAGCTGTGCTCAGCTTGACCAGTGTAGGGGTTAGGAAAGATGGAGCAGAAGGGTGGATTTTGGACAAGACTTCCCCTCCCCTTTCATCTCTTCTCCCCCTCTCTACCCCCACATCCCCCCCAGCGAAACCCAGCTAATTAGTCAAATAGATGAGGATAGGCCAGGCAGGGAGAAGCCCCGTTGCGTGTCCTATATTAGTAACTCACGTGGGAGTAGCCAGATTGGAAGGAGATTGAAAGGGAAAATTGTAGGTGTACATCGGAAGATAAGTGGGCTAAGCCTTTCCCCCGGCCCCGCGTGCCTGGCTGCCGACACAAAAATGATGTCATCCTTCTCGGTGGCCGGCCAGCCACCCCACATCAGCGCCCTGCCGTGTGACGGCCAGCGGGACGCTGCTCGGGGCTCCAGCCTGTGAATAAATGATGAGCCGCGGGTGGGAGGGAGGCAGCGCGGGCGCTCTGACCGGCATTAAAGCAATTAGCCAGGAGCGAGGAGGGAGCGACACTGGTTTTAGCCCCCAAAAAGTTGCGCAGGCAGCTGCAGGGAGGGGCTGCAGGGAGCGGGGCAGCCTGTGACAGGGGTTTCTGTAGGCACTGACTGCATCCATGTTTCTTGGGCTGCCTGCCCCAGCCGCTGCCACCCCCACCTCAGGCAGACGGGCCCTGCTTGCCAAAATACGACCACTGTCTGCACTGAGTTGCTTTGAAGATTGCAAGGCCTGAATCTTCTCTGCCTTTTGTGGGGTTTATCACAGGTAACTTCTGTTCTCAGGAAGTGGCTGTGTGCTAACCCCATCCCGTCTGTCTCGGTGATCAGAAATCCTCTCTGCTGCCCTGACCCACACAGTCCAGCCCCATCCCAGAGCCCAGTGTGCTGGGGTCCCCAGATGTTCAGAGGACCTTTGGAGTGGGCATCACAGAAACGCACGTGGTGACTGCAGCACATCCATTATAAAGTGTGTTAAACAAAGGAGCACACCTTCTAATGCAGCAGGCAGCAGCGTGGTGGGTGTTTTTTCTGACTCACTAATGGGGAAAATTTCAGTATTGGGGGCCTCATGTGGTTATTTCTGTTCTCCTGTCAGTGACCAGCAGCAGACCCTTCCCTTGAGGAGTGACACACCAGCCTGTGGAGCGCTGTCCTGCCACTCCGAGGGAAGTAGTGGGTATTTGCAATTAGCACCTTCTCCCTGGGTTCAGGAGTTTGCTTCAATTATCAACCAGGCAAGTGCAGCACAGAGATGTTCAGCCTTCACTGGAGGCAGGTCAGCAGTGGGGCTGCATGCAGTGCCGTGCTGTGGGAGGGCGGGGGCTGCCCGCTCTGCCCGGCGTCCCGGATGCTGCCTGTTCCGCTTGCTGGCTGGCACTGGCAGTTCTCAATTCCCATGCCAATGGCAAGTGAGGTGACAAGTCCGGTCCTTGGCTCTGTCAAACCTACTTTCCTGACCTACTTTTCTTCACTCTGCAGTGGTGGAGCAATGCCCAGTGTGTGCCTTGTGCTGGTGGCACCGTTGCGTGCTCCTGCTGACTGAGAGGGCATCTCAGCAGCAAAAGTTTCCAGGAAAAAAAACAACATGGAAATGCAAAAAGCAAAGGGAACAAAGAGCATCTCCTGCTGACACCCTGCAGCCAACAGTGCCCATCTCACCCTGTGAGATCCCCCAGCCCTGCTGTTAAGGGCAAAACACAGCCAGCTGTGGGCCATGGCGAGGGGACTGAAGGATGGCAGGCCCAGGAATTGCTGTCCTGTTGTTCCTATCACTGCATTCATTGCCGTTGCTTTCACCTTCAGAGTAAAAGCCAAGCAAAGATTCTGTCACCATTACCAAGGGGTTTTTTCCTTCCAGGTTTTTTTTTTTTTCCTTCTAGCATTTCTTTTCCTTTCAGAGTTTTTTCCTTCCGGACCAAAACCACCTTTAGCTGGGTGGTTCAGTGAACCATGGCTTCACTGAAGTCAGTGATTTTATGTACAGCTGCCTTTCCTTGGTGATGGTGGGGAACAGAAAAGGCAGTGTCTGGCAAGCTCTGGGCCTTGGAAAGGGAAAACGATGGCGAGGGGAAGCACTTCTGCTGCCAACATCTACCTTCACAAAAAAATATTTCCTTGTGCCTGGGGAAAACCACGTGAGGAAAAATGTCTTTGCTCACGACTCCAGGACTGGTTTTACTGGTATGTGGTCCTGCACCTCTCCCTCTCTTCTCTCTTCAGCCTCCTTTGCCAGCTTGCTCTCACACTTCTTCACAGCCATCCCTCACAGCTTTCCTGTCTGCCTGCTCTTCTTGCCCCAGGACATCTTCATAGTCACAGCCAAGCACCTTTGTTGCACCAGCTCCCACTGAACCTCTCAGGCAGCACAGGTGTTCCTCCTGCCTTGTGTGTCTCTGCTGTGCATATTTTGCTTATTGTTTCAGCTCTTTAGGGTATCATATGAGTTCACCAGCTTCTTCATCCTAAGTGACAGGACACAGGAACCTCCACAGATCTAAGACACAATTTTGCTGGCACACAAGCTTTCCAGTTCACAGGATGTGCCACTCTATCCAGAAATTAAAAGCAAAAATTCTTTATGAATTAGACAGAAACTTAAAAACTAGCTAGGCTTCCCTCAACTGGAAGAATGTCCTAAGTAAGTTTGGGAAGCTCTCAAATCCTGGCTCTGGGCAGACCCACCAGGAGTGCAGGCACGTCCTTGTGAATTTTTTTTTTTGGTTCAGTGACAGTTCATTGAGCAGGAGATGAAACATTTCAGGCTGGCATTTGTCAGTGCATTTCTAACTAGCTGCAAAAATGAGTATTTGCATCTGAAGGAAAAAGATAGATAGGCACATGTGTAGTAATGGGAATAAGCATTTGGTCAGGAGGACAGTTCTCTCCCAGCTTGCTGGCAATGCTTGTGGTTTCTGTGGTTCAGGACCTCTTCTTACCACTTGTCTCAGCAAAAAAATGATGCAGATCCCAGCACATGCAGCCCAAATGCAAGACCAAAACGCTGTGCTAGTGCTGGCTCGCCAGAAAGGGTCACGTGCTGATGTTTTATCTGCATCCCTCCAGCTTGGGGGTCTCCATTCAGATGCTGGCCCACTATGGCAGGGCTCCATCCTTGGGCTCTCAGGGGCTGTTTTTCCTCTGCAGCTCTGCTGCTGCTGCTGCTGCAAAGCTCTGCTGCTGCGTAGGAGCTGGCACTGCCGTATTTTAATGGTCATTTGCATGGCACCGTGAGACAACCCAACACCTTATAGCAGCAAGGAGGTTTGCAGAAGGACTCCGGAAATTATATCAAATGATAAAAACACAGTTTGAGGGTTAACTGGAGACCTTCCTTTAAGCCACACTTCACCCCCTTCCTGGAGCCTATCTGTGCATCCATCTGGGTGTGCTCAGCAGGCACAGAGGGCAATCTTGTTTCTGGAAATGCTGCTGGTGGCCTCAGTTTTCTGAAGTCTGAACACGTAACAGAATATTTGCATTTTTTTTCTTCCATCTCTTGTTCCCTTTCTGTTTTTTTTTCAGGGGTGAGTGGACCATGAGAGCAACAATACCTACACCGGCACAGCAAAGGAAACGTCTCATGGTGTGAGTACTGACAATACAAACCCATCTTCTGAGCCACAGTTCTAAAGAGTGATTTTCTGTAAAAAGATATAAATAGTGCCCAAAAAACCCTGCTCCTTGATGAGGCCCACAGAATGAAAATTAGCCCAGTGTTTCAATTTTTATTTTATTAAAAAGTTTTCCCCGTTTTCTAACTAGCTATTGCAAAAGGATTTGCTGTTAGTAACAGAAGAAGCTTCACATCTGGTCGGGGTTTCACCATCAGACAAAGGGGAGGACTTTAGTGAGGCATTAAATGTAGATAATGGATTATCAACAGGGAGAACAGACCTTGGGAGGGTGGGTGTGGGGAGGGACGAGGGGATGATGAGGCATCAAGGGCCACAAAGGCAGCAGACATCTGGGAAGGCTGCAGATAGCTCTAGGGGGGCTGCTGCTCCCTCCTTGGGCGGCTGCGGCTGATCTCCCGATGCCTCCCAGACACGGCAGTCAAGAGGGGAAATCAAATATTAACTGGTTCCTGCTCCCAACCTGCATGAGAAAAAAGATGAGTGAAGCAGGAGGGAGACTGGTGGAGCCAGGAGAACAGTAGGAAGCCATGCAGAAGCCAAACACTAAATTATTAGTGAGCATGAGTAGCAAAGCTTTCAAAGGCAGCTTTGACAGAGACACTAACAAAATCCCCAGGGCAAACAAGAGCCTTTGTTAAAATTAGTGTAAGACCTATGTAGCAGCTTTGGTGGATTCAGAGAGCAGCCCTGGGATGGAAGAAGGTGAGCAAGAAGAAGCCAGGAGAAAACGATGTGCCTGGAAACAGCAGCAGGGAGACCTAGCGGAGCTGAACAAATCCGGGGAGGAGGAAGATTTGCAGTTAATTACGCTCCATCCTGCCCAGCAACCCCCAGCCTGGAGCAGGACCCCAGGCACGTGGCAGACTCAGAGCCAAAGCCAGCAGCCTGGGCAGCAGGTGCTAGGAAGCCGTGCCCAGAGGAGCACCACCATTGGCAAACACCAGTTCATCCGGAGCACCTGGAGCAGCGGGGTTGGAGCATCAGCAAAGGCTCTGTGTGTCTGTCCTAGGCGTGTGGAGCCTGAAGCCCGGCTCTATGCATCTGTCCTGGATGAATCCTGACTCTGCACAGGTGTCCCATGGCACCCCTGCCTTCCCCTTCCTTTGTGCCTTGTAGGTCGGGACCCTCCCCGGACACCACTGCCCCACTGCCCCCAGGGAAATGGGCTGGCGGCTTGGCAGCCCCAGGAGCCTCGGGGTGTGGGAGAGCCCACAGAGGCCCTGTATAGACCGAAAATGGGAGAGCAGGAGCCAGAGGCAAGAGCCCTGGGACCTGGGAAGAGACACCATGGGCAATAGATTGCTTTCCGTCCACAGACCTTCTCCATGTCTCTGACACTGTAATAAGGGCTCAGACTGGGAGCGAGAGGCTTAGATATCCAACAGGAAGGGAAGACCCTCTGGAACAGCCTGAACTGCTGGTTATTTGGCACTTGCAGTATTGCCTTAGAGACATCTTTGGGATCATGGCATCTTCCAATTTGTCTCTCCAGTGTCTCCCACAGTGTGAATGCCAAGCAGAGCTGGTCCTGTAGCTTCTCAGTCCCCCAGCTGACAGCAGAGTTTGGTGGCAGTAACCTCGTCCCCTCAGGAAACCTTGCTGGAAAGGAAGACATGGAGGGATGATGAGTGATGCTTGAGGAACTGGGCAGAGGAAGCCACGTCTGCCTAAGAAACAGCTGGGCCTCTCAGGGCAGGGATTGTGCCAGGTCTGCTGCCCGCACCAGGAGCTCTGGGGTTTTGGGGGCAAGGTGGTGGAAAGGGTCAGCCAGCTAAAGTGAGAGGATCTGATCAAGCTCCATCCCTGGAGGACCCTGCCACAGCCACTGTGTGGGCCTGAGCCCCGCTCTGTCCTCTCCACTGTCGGCAGAAGCAGCACAATTTAAAAGCAGCTTTGGCTTCACCTCCCCTGAAAGACGGGCCCGTGTCCAAAACCTACTGACGTCAAGAGCAGCCTGGCCCTGGCAGAGCCTGCTCGAGATGGTTTTGGTCTGATGAGACCTCATCAGTCATACCAGAGCTCCAGAAATGCCAAACAAAGGGTGGCTCAGCCCGAAGTGTTTGTATCGCCACGTTGCTGTAGTGCCTGGGAACCTCAGGTTTTAAACACAGCCATCGTCACAGCAGCCTTGAGAGGGAGGGATGCTTGTCTGGGTCCCAGGCAAGGAAATGGAGGCGCAGAGCCATAAATCACTTGTCTGTGGCTGAAGGAAAGGAGAGCTCGTGGGTTGTGAGCCTTCTGGGGCGCAGGCCAGTCCTTCCCAGCCTCCCCTGTGCTTGCAAGGGTTGACAAAAGGCCAACCTCTCAGTCCCTGGTGTTGCTGAAGGCCTCTTTGGTGTCTGTCTGGTCCTTGCACGGACGTAGAGAGGCCCACAGCTAGGCAGTACCACGGGACGGAGCAAAAAGGCAGGAGCCATCACTGTGCTGGGGGAGAGCAGCATGGGAGGGGGAACAGCAGCCTGTAAATGAGCTGTGGCAGCAGCTGACCAAACCTGTAGGCTTTTTTTGGAGAAAGCCAAGCATGTTGCTTTGAACATCAGGCACGCAGCACCCACCAAAGGGAGGCTGCCTGACCTGGCCAGGACGGATGGCTGGAGGACACAGGACAGGGAGCCACGGGCTGTAACGGGAGCTACTGCAACGATCTGGCTGTCTTATTTTGCAGAGATCGGGCTTGCAGTGCTAATGCTCTTGGTACCTTTCCAGCAGGGATATGCAGGAGCGTCCGGTGGGTGTGACTCAGCACAGGCAGAGCTGCAGCAGCGTCCCCACCGCGTCCCCAGCCCTGCAGCACGGCCCTCGTCCCGCCTGCCAGCGTGCCTGGCATGCTCCGCCCAGGGCAGGCACTCGGGGACGGGCAGCAGCCTTGGCCCAGCAGCAAGGGCTGGAAAAGGTGGGGCCATGGCGAGGAAAACCTCGATGCATCAAAGAGTGGTGTCAGCCCCGTGGGAACTGGGTTTCTATGAGTGATTACATTCCCTAAGTGCTTTTGCTGTAAACTGTATAGGCATACACCCGGGGTCACAAGTGATCCCAGCTCTTAACAGTGGCTCTGGAAATAAGAGAAAGGTGAGAGGAGAGTGGTGGGGGTGTCCATGCAGGAGTGACAGGGATACAGCTCCCAAGGACACGCACACAGATCGAGACAAAAGCCTGCATGAAGTTGTACAGGCTTCATATGAGCAGTCTCCAACAGCAGAACAGCCGTAAATCCTGCCCCAAAATGAGGTGCAGGGGGTGGCTGTGCTGTGCTCGTGGAAGGACAGCACTTTCCTTTGCCTGCAGCTCATGGAAGAGCAAAGAGCCCTGCACAGCCAGGGCAGTCCTGGGGGCCCTGAGACTGGGTTTTTCTTACTTGGGTTGCTGTCTTGTAGGTATTGTCTCTGTATGGCAAAAGTTCTGGAGCAAAAAAGCTATTAAATATGTTTCCCATTTTCTGGTTTTGCTGATGGAACTGATAGTTGATAAGTTTTGCTGAAGCAGATGGAGGATGAGCCTATGGAAAATGTACCATAGAAGGAGGAAGGATGCTGAGGTTTCAACAAAGGTCTTTTATCCAAAATGTCAGCTGGTCATTGAAAGTAAGTGATGTTAATAAAAAAACAAACAGAAACACTGGACAGAAAACAGCCTGCTCCAGTCACGTCACAGCAGGTCAGCTCGCATCATTATCATTTCTGTAACCGCACCACAGCGAGTCTTTGTGCCTCCCCAGGGTACTGAGGTAAAGCAAAGATCCACATTTCTAATGCCAAAAAGTAGCTTTATAAAAATACCTACTTCCAGGTCTTTTTATACAGCACAGGGAAGCAAACACTGGGCATGGGCCCAAATGGTACTTTCCTTTGTGGGTCACCTTTAAGAATTGAACAAATGGAGGATCTCAACATTAAAATAGAATACGGCTGGAAACTTCATCAGGGATTGAACTCCCCTTGGCATGCCTCCGACCCTCCCTGCCGGCTCTGCTCCCTGGGACCTGGAGCTTCATGAAGCAACATTGTCCAGGAATCCACACTGGCCACTGGGAGCAGGGTCCAGGCATCCGCTCACCATGCCGGATGCGCTGTGCTGCTGAGATATGCCCTGACCTTTACATGGATGGGCCTTGGAGGGTTAGGAAATCCTGGCCTGGCTGAGGGAAAATCCTTGTGCACAAATAAGCCTTGCAAAGCCCCCCTTGTTGCAAGCTTCCTGCACTGACCAGTGCCCCTGTGGTGGGCACCTCGATCGGGGGAAAGCGAGGATGGGGAGAGGGCTGTGGGAAGGGGTGTGTGGCAAGAGATCAGCCTTCCCACACCACCTGTCCCTTTTTCTGTCAGGGGAAAAGTCTGCTGGTGACTTCTGGGGCTGCTGTGTACCTGCCGGGTGCCTGTGCCTGCCAACGCCAGCCTCCTCTCCTCCTTGGCCTCCCCTCTTCCTACCACCCTCTCTGACCCCCTCCTAGGGCTGGACAAACCACACACCTCCTGCCCTCGCTTGCAGCTGCAGCTTCGGTGTGCTTACGTCCAGACAGCATGGTAAATAAATCCTGGATGTATCCAGATTTATAACTTAATGGTCTGGCTGTAAAAAGTTATTTCCCTTTTCAGCCCTTTTGCAATAGGCTTGCCCCTCCTCTCCTCCTTTATTTGTTACTATGAATATTTGATGGCTGACTGTAACAAGAAGTTTAAATACCTAAATTCATTGTCTGGCACACTGGCTGCCCTGCTGTTGCCAGGGTGTTGTGTGGCAGCCCAGGACTTGGGAGGTCTGGGGGGGGCTCTGCAGGCCGATGGGGGGTAAAGGAGGACTCACATGCCAGCATGAGCTGTGGGGCGAGACCTTGCAAAGGTTCGAGCAGTGACTGGGCTTTGGGAAGGCTTCGTGAGGACAGGAGGTGGCACTGCTCCCACAGTCATCCCTGTTGCTGCCTTCACCCCTTGGTGACTCTTCCTTTCCTTCCTCAGCTTCCCTGTCCTCACTGTGTGTCCCAGTCCCTGTGGGGAGCTCAGTTCTCGCCTGTCACCCTGCGGGGGCACAAGGGGCTTCATCCCCGTATAACAGATCAGCCGGCAGAAGGAAAACGCATCCTCGCTCTGTTTGCGCAGAGGATATTGGTCTGTGGGAGGAAGGGAAGAGTTGCCTTATTTCTCACGCAGGCTGGCTGCCAGCTCTGCAGAGAGATGGTCAGGGCTGTGGCCTTGCTTTGGGGCTTGCTCTGAAACCCACCGTGAGCCACAAGAACAAAAGTCCCTGTTCCTCGCTGGCTTGGCAAATTGTGTGCCCAGGTTTGCACGGGTGTTTTCTCCCAGCAGGTCCAGCCCGCTCAGGCATGGCCCGTGTAAGACATCTCTCAGCAGTTCCACCATGTTTTCTCCCCCTCCTGTCCAGGCACATGGCCAGCCCAGACAGCCCCTGAAGAGCAACACCAGCCCATCCTGAATTCAGCGCCTCACGTCGGACACGCTGCACATGGAGGCAGGTTTCAATGAGATCTAAGAGCATCCAGCTGACTCCATCCAGATTCATTGTCGGCACAGAGAAAAAAAATATCAAATTGGTGGGAATTCAGTTTGCTTTTTTTCTCCCGCTCCTGGGTCCCTGCCAGGGGTGCGGAGCGAAGCCACCCAGCCTGTCCTGCCCACACAAACCTGCCCTCGCTCTTGCACCAGTCCACAAAGACTTCGCGCAGGCATTAGGAGTGCGGCGGCGCTGACAACCATCCCTCACACCTTTACTGGGAAAACAGAGCTCAAAAACAGTGGCCAAAACAATGTGAGGAAAACGCCCTCTGGAATGGCACCTCCTGCACACCTCATACCACCCTGTGTTGCTGTAATTTGTCAGGGGTCAGGAGGACCTGCAGTAGCCCAGCCTGTCCCTCTGCACGGGGACTTGCAGCTCTTGTCACTGCTGCCTGCCCTGAGCATGGCATGGAGGCTTCCAGGGCATAAATAATTCAAGAGCAGTGAAGAGGATTTCTTCCCCCCTTCCTCCCTTCCCTGGCTTATAACAAATGTTAATTTAATCAATCGGCAGTAAATCTGGCTGGTTGCTGACTCACGACAGATGGTGCCCCTGCGGGCTGTAGCAGCAGCTTCCCTCCCTCCTTTGGAGATGAACAATGCGGGAGCCGTTTCCTTGCTTTTCACCTTTTCCCTCTTTTCCTTCAGTTGGTACCAAACGGACACGACTGCAAAATATGTCCGAGGCTGCAGGCAGAGGTGCTGAGCTGGCAACAGGAAGCCCTGGCCGCTGGAGATTGGCTTGTACACAACCCTGGCTGGACATAATTTGGGGCTAATGAGGCCACAAAGTGCACAGGGCTCAAAGGTGCAGCACTGGCACCGCCGCCAGTATTTGCCAGCACCGAGGGGCTGTTGCAATATTCACAAGCCCAGCAGAAGATGTTATCCAGGGGCAGAGCGGTTCACCACGCTGGTGACCTTGTGCTTCTGAGACAGGGGGAGAAGGACCCTGACAGGGATCTACCCCCCAAGGTCCCCCACCCCACTCTTCATCCCCCACAACCCCAGATGGGAAGTGAGAGCAGGGCAAGGCTTCCAAGGGCACCAAGGCTTTTGGGAGTGTGGGACAAGCAGTGTTGCAGCAAGGGGATTGATTTTAACAGAGAAATTAATTACTTTCTAGTCATCATGTGTGCTGGTGGTGCTGGTGTCTGCTCACCTGCATGTGGGTCATACTCCATTGTCTGGTTGAGGAGGTTGTTTAGAAATGGGAGAGAAACAAATCTCCCCATGATGGACCTGGCACTGACACGCAGCTACCTGAGGGTGTTATTCTATTGGGCTGACAGAAAAAGAGGAAAGCAGCTAGACAAAACTGTCTGGAAACAAATATAAAAGTACCAATTACTGCTAAAACAAGCTCACATTTTTGCACTTTTATCAATCTCTGGTAATGTTTTGACCTGTATAACAGCAGGACAAAGAGGATGTGACGAGACCAAATTGGAAATTGTATGTTGAAATGTTCTCCTAAATGAAAATTGGCTTACAATGAAATGGATTTTTTTCTGCTTCAACATGTCCATTTTTGCTTACAAAAAAATCAATGACAGCTTAAAAAAATTAAAACAATTCTTCGAAAGTTTAATGGGGAAGAAAAAAAAGAAAAGCCTTTCCATGATGAATGTACCTTTTTCATCAGATAAAACCTATTAAGATGAGCTAGAAAGCTTTTACTTAGTGGGTTAAAAAAAAAATTACTCCAGTGGCCATTTTTTGCTGAGATCAAGAGCAGTATGTTTAATATCTGTTACAGCCTCTGTCAGGAGACTACCTGCTGCCTTGGCAGGGGATGCAGTCAATTATCTAATAGGTCCTTCCCGCGGCGGAGCGTCAGGTTGCCTCAGTGCTGCCAGGGCCAGGGGGGACAAAAACAAGGGTTCTGGTGTAGCCTCCCCACGTGTGATGAAAAGGGGGGGCTGTGTCGGGGGTCCTGCAGGGTGCTGCTCCCCCCAGCACTGTTGTTTCCCTGAAGGAGGACGAAGACCCAGTTTTGAAACGTGCACCAGGAACCAGCTGCAGGTGGGAGCACCTGCCATTGGGGTTTCCTGAAAAACAAGCGGCTAATGCCAGCCTCCCAGTGAGGGGTTTGGCTTTGACTGGTTTTAGAGTCCTCATACAGCTTTTGGTTAGAGGAAAAGACCTTTATTCTTCATCTGTTTTTCTGTGTTTCCTCTCCTCGTCGTGCCAGACACCTGCTCACCATTTTTTGCAGACTTGTTCCTAACATGCATTTGCTGCTTCAGCCTAAGTTGGGTGTCTCACACAGATGCACAGCAGAAACCTCCTGTCCTGGCCTTGATTTTCCCTCTGCATTGGTCCTCATCTCCCCGGGGAAGGGATGGTGTCCTTCACATCCCGAATGCCATCCAGACCAGGACCAGCAGATAATTAATAATGGAAAACAACACCACGACCATTCCTTGGAAGTCACTTTCCCTGAAATGGGAAGCAGATGAGGGCTGTGAATCAGCAGCACTTGCTGTGGAGAGTGCTCTTTCAATACATTGATTTCGTGTTGCACAGCTCCCTAAAGAGTGCGCAGGGTTTGCTCACAAAGCTTTGATTTGGCTAATCAGCAGGATTATCTGCTGCGGCGTGTCTTGGGGCTCTTGGAAATGAAAGGAATTATAAAAGTATATTAATATAATACAACATCTACTTGCCAGCGGCTCCTGCCCAGCACGGGCCCTGGCACCCGCCACAGGGGAAGCTGGCAGAGCTCCCAGCACCTCCAGCATCTCCCTCCTTCCCTGAAGAGTCCCTGTCCACACTCTGTCCTGGGGTGAGATTGCTGCTGCAATCCCATTTATTATCACTCTAAGTCCTACCTGGAGTGTTTCTCTTCCCAGCTATAGGAGGAATGAATGTCCCTTCCTTGAAGAAGCCTGTGTCAATGCCACCAAACAATAGGATAACCCAGGTAATGGAAAGGAATATCCAGACTTCTGGTTCTGGCTTTTTTTTTGATGTGAGTTGAACTTTTGCATCACCCCCATAGGGCACATCAGAATACCACCATGTTTGCATGATACCGACACAGATGGGTTTTCCCTGTCCCTGTCCAGCTGATAATCACTATCAGCCAGTGCTTTGTTTTAAGGAAGCTCCAGTCTGGGCTCCAGTGCATGGTTTAATGCATTTGACATTCCCTGGTGCTTGCAGCTGGTGTCCCTGTCCTCCAGCAAGAATGTTTCCAGGGCACGTGTCACCCACTGAGGCAACCTGTCTTTTCTACCCCAATGTGTGGCCCTGGTGTTGTGGAGTAACTAATCCCTTCCCCAAGGATTCGAATGGCTCTTGAGGCAAAAGACACATGACATGGTTTCTGTATGATTTTTAAAACCTGCTTTTAAACCTGCTTGTGGAACCTTGAATTTCTGCTAGTCCACGATGCTCTGGAGGGGAGCTGCATGGCAATTAAAATGCTACTGTTGTTCTGTTTCAATTAGAGGTCCTCTTAATTGCCAAGTCTTCAAGGTTTTTAAACTAGCCTCTGGTGAAAGACTGCAGCAGCATGTGGAGATAGATTGTGTTCACATGTCATCTCACGCCAGCAGCCATCAGAAGAGCTACTCCACTGCAGCCACATCGGGCTATCACGGCTTGCTTCTTTATTTCTTTTGTCACTGTTGTTCATTACCAAAGAGCTCGGCTGCTGTTCAACAAAGCACTTAAGGCCTTGCTTCATTTGCAGTGAAGTCAATTCCCTTTTGCGGTGCTGCAGCATGTCTACATTAAGGGTTTGCGTGGAAAGAACACTGGATCGCCGCTCTGTCACTCCTCCCAGTCTCGGCAAGCTGGAAGTGATGCTTTGCCTCCCAAACTGCAGAGAGCGGGACTGCTTAAAAAAAAAGTGTGCATATTCCACACATATTCTCTAAAATACACCTATTTATTTGAATCTGTTCCTATACAGAATTAGAATGAGGGTTTCCAGACAGATTCTAATGTTCATTTGACTGGTTAAGGAACAGTATTGTAGTCTTTTCCCAAAACTTTGTTTAACTGTTGTCCTTCCTTTTTCAGGCATTCCCACTGCCCTCAGTGCACCAGTTGTAAAGGGGCGTGCATCTTCGGGAGATGCACTGTGGGATGAAAAGGAGCTGGACTGCTATGGTTGATTAGAGGAAAATTATTTCCACATGCACAGAGGTTACTGCTGCCTGGGAAGGGGATATGGAACGGAATCAGTGCAGAGATTCTTAAAGCTTACGGCATGCAGAGAGAGAAACAGTGTGGGAGGAAGAGGAAGGAAGTTTGCAGAGATGAATTTGGGGAGGCTGATTTAAATAAATCCCACAGAAGAGTTTTCTCACAGGAAATATATTTATTGGATCAAGAAGGCAATAAACCAAGCAGATGATCCTTACCGAGGCTTCTGTGCTCAGGGGGAGCGGGGCCAAAGGCAGCCATGATGATAACACGGATGACCTCAGTGATGATTTGCTGTGAGTGACACGCTGAAGTTTTACACGCTTCTCAGAAGCCCTGTCATTCAGCCACTCTCCCTGCTATAAAAAAGGTTAATTGATGCAAACCACATTTTTTCCACCAGCATGTGCCAAAGCAGCCAGTGTATTGTACACACACAAAACAACAACCAGGCTTTCGCATGGCTTGAATTAGATGGATGACAAGAGCTACCAGGGGGAGTCAATTAAGCTGCAACCTTGGAGTCAAACTTGCAGATTTTATAACAGTGCCTAGTAAATAATGGGTACTTGCACATCTCCTTTCACTAAGAGGCACTAGCATATGTCTTTGAATATGTTCTCCTGGTAATTGCACAGGGAGCATACACATTTGGTCCTGTTGTCTACCATGAATAATGCATAGCGAAGAGGGGGGAGCCGAAAGTGCCGAGCTGCTCGATTTTAGATGGACTTTTTTATCATTGTTATTTAGATGTCACAGCCGTTCTCCTAAAGAATTGTTCGCCTCCTTTGTCACTGCAAAAGTGGGCTTATGTAGTGGGGAAACAAAAAAATGAACCATGGACTAAAGCTAATCTGAGATTATCCATGCAAATTGGCAGCCGAGATTCAGATGTGAAAATCTACCCCCAATAAAAATGACTAAGAGGATTTCTGCTGAATTTCGTTTTTCTCCTGACTCACTAATCCATGCTGGGGGAAAATCCTCCTGTCCGGTCTTGTTTAGGTTAAGTAACATTAATAATGTTGAGCTGAGGACGGCAGGTATCGGGATCCATTTTAAGCGCGTGCTGCACTGCTCCTGCGCTGCTCACAAAGCACAGGCTTTGCTTCTCCCCTCAGTATTCCCCACATTTGCCTTAAATCAAAAAGGTTAGTCAGCACAGCCGGCTCCTTTGCTTTCAACCTGCTGGGGTTTTTTTTCTTAAAACTCCCACTCAAAAGGCAGAGTCAATTCAAAACCCAGGAAGCCTAAAGGCTAAGCAAGCTGCCCGGGGAAAATAGAAAGAGTATGTGTTTGCAGGCTGAGGTTTGAATATCTTGTAGGAGCCAGAGCTCCAGCTGTGTCTGGATTGTACCTTTGCAGTACTAGCACGCAACGGGAGCATCTTTTGGAGACGTCGCCATGCTGGCTCTGCCCGGCACCAGCAGCCATGGCAGTGAGGAAGCAGCGATGCTCCCAGCCATGCAGGCAGTTTGGGTTGCCATTTCCAAGGAAAATTTGTTTAAAATCGAGCTTGCCAGTTAGGTGTTTACTGCACAACAGTTTCCATCGCTCATAAAACAATAGGAGAGTTACCTCCCGCAGCGGTGGCTAAACCTGTGCGAATGCATTTACAGCAGCTGAGGTGGAGGCTGCACATGCCGACGCTCCTGTGTGCAGGATGTGATTGCTTGTCCCTTGTAACCACCTTTAACTGCTTTGCTACGGCACATGCCACACAAATTGCTTGCTTCAGTTCAGTTAAGCTAAAGTGGACTGTTACTTACTAATATCAAGAGCTGTCTTTTTTTCCTGAGACAAACGTGCTTGAAGTCCTTTGGGGATCCTGGACAGTGTGTGCTGAGGTGCAGCTCCCGGTGGGGTTTCACTCAGAGCTTAGGATAAATACACACCAGCAGCTACAACTCCTGAAATGTTGCTTAAGCCAGCTCAGCACACAGGGGTGCTGGACCTTCCCTTGGAACAGGATTGAGGATGCCAGGCAGCTCTTGGTGTGGGCAGGACTGTCACGTAAATAGCCCTTATCACAGGACCTGTTGGCAGACCATGGAGGGAGGGGAAGATGCTCTCACCAAACACCACCTGATCACCCAAGTAGGGTAGCCATGCAGTGCCATGGGTCCAGGACAGCTGCCCTGGTGTGGGGCTGGTAGCAAGGGCCAGGGCAGCCTCCCTAGATCACCACCAAACCTCCTTGGATATCCATCCCAGCCTTGTGGTATGGGGGCTGGAGAGGAAGGAAACAAAAATTTGTGGATGGTTTGTTGTATTTTTCAAGGCATTTTGGGTCTGCTTGCTTTTAATTTCATTAAAATCCCAGATATTTGGACGCGTTCCATGGCTGACTGAAAAATGAGGGGGCTGGAAAGGATTATGTGAAAAAGTTGTCAACATATTCCTCTTCCCACACTCTACGCTTCCCCAAAGTGCCCCAAAAACTCCAGAAATGTCAATCAATAATAATTAGCCCATCAGACACAAGTGAGAAAATTCAGGCCCATGAGCCGGCCCGTCCCCCCTCCCCACGAGCGCCGCCGCGGAGCCGCCGGGTACCGTGCCAGCCTCGCAGCCTCGCCGGGGGCGTGGGAGGATTTGGACGCGGCAGCAGCCTCAGTGCCAGCTCTGGGCACCAGCAGCTCTGGCAATGACAGCCATTTCTTCAGATTCCCGTGGCCCACAGGGATGCGGAGGCTGCAGGGCACACGGATGCGCCCCCAGGGACCCACAGGAGTGGCCTTGTGGCCGGGTGGCTGGAGGAGGACGACAACACCCCACCCTGCAGCTTGTTCCCCTGCGTGCCTGGGGGATCCAGGGGATGTGGCCTGGCAGCCAACATTAGCATCCAGGCAAAGCTACGGTCAGGAACTGTCTCGCTTGGATAACCTCGAAATGTCAGTGCTGCATCTCACCTGCTCCCGTAAGCACAGCTATTGATGCAGCAGCATTTTTTAATCCCACAAGTGAGCTAGATTTCAGGAGAAGCTTAGAAAGAGCTGCCGAGGCTTGTGCCAAAGACATTTGGGAAGGAAAGAGCATTTCTACCCCCGCTATCCCCCACCCCCTCAGCCACTTGGCTGACGAGCGCAGACCCCACCACTTGCTATTAATCACACGTTGGTAGCACCTGGCTCCAGTACAGGGTTTTTTCCTCTAAAGAAATTTCTCTGAACTAATGAATGCCATTTAGCTAGAGTGTGTCAGAGGCTTGAATGCGCCCAGGAAAGTGTCTCTGGGCAGAGGGGCTTTCTTTCAGGGTTCAAAGTCTGCTTGATGTGTTTTAACCCTTAGATGCCTGGAAAAGGTCTGTGTTTCCTTTAGCAAAACTGCCATATTACTGTCATCACTAGATTTATTAACACATAAAAAAGGGCCCATGTTACAAGTTCAGCTCTTAGAATGGTCACCTTTTACCTGGCAGTAAACAGATAAAATGCCTTTAGTCTTCCTCTGTCATGGTAGGATTTCACTTTGCACTCTCAGTGACTCTGTTCAGGTCTGGTGGGGGTATTACTCAGCTGCAAGGGTACCCAGAGCTTCCAGTTTCTGGTAGATGTAAGCAGCTAAAACCGCCCTGTTTACCAAACAAAAGCTGGCATGCACACACGAGCACATCCCTGCACGCAGCCACGCTGCAAATGATGCAACCACTGCTGGAAATGCATCAGGGCCCCCGGAGGGAGCCACTGGCAACTGGTGCTCCTGGAGGCTGTCAGCTCTTGCTCTCCACAGCAGCAAGAAACTGTGGTCAGATCACCACGTGTGGGGGATGTCACAAAATCAGGACAAGCAGTGTAGCTGGTGGAGAAACTGATGTATTTCACTTTGAGGACTCAGAGAAGGTTTTTATGAGTTTTTAATTATCCTGTGTTTTAATTATTGATTGACTGGTCCCCCAGTGAAGTGAGATTTGCCAAAAAGGAGGTTTCAGGACAGAATAAAGCCCATCTGTGTCTCTCTGGGTGTTAGTTGCTCGAGGCACATTCAGTAGGGCTGTTCCCTGTGCACTAAAATACAGGCAGTATGGAAAGGAGCCTGGTTCTTTACTAAATACACTGCAGGCATCGGTCCATCAGGAGTGATGCCTTTAGCCTTTAGCCGATTTTCCATCTCTTAGGACCACCGGTCATCACAGAGGCTGCTTCCTCTGACCCACGGCTGGCAGTGCCCTCCCCTTCAGAGAGCTCGCACTGAGCCCTGGCGCTGGCACAGACTTCCCCACGTCTCTCCCTTCCTTTTGCTGCCTCCCGCTGCTCTCCTCGCATCTCCTCTCTCCCGCCCATGGCCCCTTTGCTGCCCCTCTTTGCCGCCACCGAGTCCCGTTCTCAGGCGGTGCCCGTGGGCTGGCACTGCCGCGGCCACGCACAGGCTGTAGGGCTGCCGGGATCATCCCGGCTTGCCCACACGGATGCGCTGAGGGAGAGGACAAAAGCCCATCGCCTGCAGAAGCGGCACTGGTACCTGCCCCACAGGGTACCGGGACCACCTCTGCCCTGCCCCTGGGGACACGGCCAGGCTGTGCCGGGGGCTGCTGGAGGGGCTGGGCACCACGTGCAGCTACACGCCTGCACTCAGGATGCTGCACAGAGCAGAGAGGAGCGTTGCACACCTGTGCCCGGCATACAGTGCTCAGGACAGACAGACGGGTGCTCAGGTACAGCATCCCAAAACCTCTTTGTCCTGCAGCAGTAGAAGCAGCGGGAGGGCAGGGGAAAAATTGTCCTGTAACAGCCCATTCTGGTCATCATGTGGAAAGGTGGGAGGTACTGGTTTATTTATTCCAAATCCCCTCCAATAGCCCCAGCCTTCCCTCCTTTGGGGACAGTGCTGCCCAGCAGGCTCTGCACCCCCAGGTTGCACCCTGTACCCTGAGGGTGCTGGGCCACCCCCTGCCCTGCAGCTCTCCCCTGCAAACAGGGAGGTGTGTGCTTCATTTTAGCGGCACGAGGAGTCCCACAGGGGCTAATTATAACTCCTAGGATTTTATCAACAATTAGCTCAGCACGGATGGTCACATATCTGCACAGCGCCAGCTGTTATTATCAGCTGGGCTGGTAATAATGCTGGCTCCTAATTTTCCCAAGTATTCCCCATCTTAAAACATCGCTTTTGGTTACTCACAATGTTGCCAAACTTTGAACCATTTAGACAGACGTTCTCCATCCCAAGAATCTGCCTTCAAGGAGGTTTTATTTATGTCTAGAAAGATTTCATTCAGGCTAAGATAAAGAAATGGCTTTGCTCGTGGAAAGTGCTCTCTGGTTCTAGGCAGCTCTGGGCTTTCCCTACTTTGACTTTGGCAACTGGATACTTTGCAAATGTGGTTTTTAGGGTACACAGCCCATGTAACTCACTGCTGAGCAATGTCAGGACTCAGAGGAGCTTTGTGACAGGGCAGGAGGTGGTCACAGCATCGTGGCTTCTGGCTTGCTGCTTCTCTCTGAAGCCACCAGCACAGGAGGTTTGCTGCCATTAATCTCTAATGTCTGGCTGCTTTTTTTCCAGCCCAGTTCCATGCTGAGAGAAACCCAGCCCTGCAGTTCAGTGTTCAGCTCTCAGGGGTCTAACGCAGGAGGAAATGCTGGCAAGGAAGCAATGAGGCACATGGGCACCACAGGAGATGCACTGCAAAGCCCAGCGCTGTTGGGGCAGAGTGGCTGCAGCTGAGAGGTCTGCAGTGATCCCTGGGTCGTGGGACTGGACAGAGCATGAGGATGAGGGGAGCTTGGGCAGGGATGGAAGATTGAGTATCCCTAGGGAAACTGCCTCCCCCAAAAGGTGTCAGATACGAGTATTTGGACTGAGCAGAGATGAAGGGCAGTGCATTTCTTGGCACCACATCACTGCAAGCACCTCCAAGGAGCAAAGGGGTGAAGATACAGAGAAAATTGGGAAAAAAGGGGGAAGAACTGATGGGGGAGAACTAGCAAGGAATGAAAGGACAGGGTGGAGACATAGGGCTGGCAGGATGATTAGCACCAGATGGCAGGTATCAATTATTTACCATTTATGTACAATAAAAAAATACAATTTAACGATGGGAAGAGCATGAAACAAGCTCAGTAGCAATTCAAAAGCATATGGAAATAAAATGCAGCAAATTAAGGGGTTGTTATAAATGTGCATCACTGGTTATAATGCCCCTGAAAGAATTATAAATGTGAAGCCTTTGTGAATTACACTTAAAAATAAATGTAACATAAAAAAGAAATTAGGTACACAAATAACTTTACATTCAGGCATTTATAAAATAAAATCTGTTTGCAGCAGCTAATTAGGAAAAGGGCTCTAATGAGCCTCACTCTTCTTTACCTTAGAGACAAGGCTGAAATGTTAAAAGTGGATATAGGTATGGTGGGTGCCATTAAAAACTCAACTTCCCTAACTTTCCAGTCATTTCAGAGATGAGATATCTCTTTTCCAAAGACGGGAGCTGAAATTGCGGTGCCATTAAAGCTCCACTGTATCTGGAGAGGCCATCCGTACCTCCCTGCGGATGCCCCGATGCTGGCACCACCTTCCTTTAGTATTGCCACTATTTCTCAATTGCTGGATCAATAAATTAGCATTGACTAGTGGGAAAAGACATGACTACCCTGAGCTTGAAATGTGCAACTCCCAGTGAAGATCCTGTGTTGCTGTATTTTTTGGTTTACCACAGGATGGGTACTGCTGGAGTTGGCAGAATAATCTTAGCACAGTGAGCAGGGCCACCCAAACCACAGGCTTTGTGTAAAACAGTATGTCAGAAACAAAACAAGGTCGAAGCAGATTACTCCTTTCTAGTGAATTAGAAATTTTCCATCAAAATATCATTAAACTGATCACTGCCCACAGACCATTTTGCTTTTCAATAGGCAGTGCTTTCCAACAGGTGTACAACAAAGGCAAATCAGCAGTGTTCTTTGCTTTACTTCCCCCCCACCCCCCAGATTATTGGCAACCACTTTGATGTTTTCCACAAATGATGTTTCACTGAGCTGAAGCCTGGGGAAGGTTTGTTCAGCACTTAAATTGCTTTTTCCACCTTTCTTTTCTAAAGAGCACTGGTACCAAAGGAAGCAACTGCCAAAAGGGGCAGCCTCATGTCCTGAAGTTTTTGGTATGGAAAACCATTCTGAGAGAGGGGATGTCCCACCGAGGCTGTGGGCAGCGATGCTGATGGGCAGGATGATGGGCAGAGTGGCTACTCCCAGCCTGGAGAAGCCGTGCCAGGTGAGATGGCAGTGGCCGGGCTGCAGGACAATGGCGTGGGCCATGTGGATGGAACAGAGAGACACCACGTGCCCTAAAGTTCTTGCATTCGCCTCGCACGCCAGCATCACTTCCATATTTTTAAATAATCTAGGCAGCCCGGTTGCCATGGGAACCCTCATGTAGAAATCTGGACTTTGGGTTAATCAGAAGGATCCTTCCCATGGCTGGTCAGGAGCCGGGCTTCCCCCATGCAGGGCCAGCACCATTCCTTGCTAAGGGGTTCGCTCTGCCCCGCTAAAGGGTATTTTAGTATCAGCCTCCAATACACTGTCACCTAAGCTTTGGGAAATCCTCTCCCTAACACTCAGTAATTCCTACTGGAAGTCCTGGGCTGCACCAGAGTACTCATTGTGGAGAACGCTCTTTTGAACGTGCAGTCTAGGAAATGTCTGTGGCACCTGGTCAGACACCAGAGGATGGCTCTAATTCCCACTGCACACACTGCCAAGCAAGAGAACAGAGACCACAGCCTGCTGGGAGAAAAGGGCTCTGAATTCTCATGATGAGCTGAAGACAATCAGTCCCTTGCTTATTTCAACACCTCTGTAAGCAGCAGAGACTTGGGCTGAGAACACAGAATAAAGCACATAGGTTATCAGCAGAGCTCAGCCTCTCCAATTTGGCCAATATACACCAATGTGTGTGAAAGGACAAGTCCACTTAGAAATTTCATAATCCTTTCACAGATCACTTTTTTTTGTCTTTATTTTCTGGTTTGTGGTGTAAAGCGCTCAGCATGCTGTGCAGCACGAGCAGCTGCACCTCCTGCACAGTGGCAATGAGATGCTTCCCTCAATTTGAGCCCCCTCCAGCAGACTCCTACTCCCACACGACTCCCATAATTCATCCTCCAGCCGAGGTATTGGGAACCACAGTCTGACTGAAGTGCAGACTTCGGTTCCCTACAGTTGTCCCAGTTACCCCCCAAAAGGTCCATCAGGCATAGGAGGTGTCTGAGAGTGGGAGATGCTGGTGGAAACCCAGCACTGAGCATGGCCACAGTGCCTGGGCACAGGCTCTCACAGAGCAGAAGCCAGTGGTACATAGTGCTTTACTGCTCGTAACAACTGGGATGTGTTAGTCAGGTCATCCTTATGGCTTCATCCAAAGCTTTTCATCTGGCATGGAGGATTTTACATTACTAACCTTTTAGTGGGAGCAAATTGGTGGCTCTTGCTCTGCTTTCCTGGCCACTTTCCCCTTGTGTCACCCAGGGAAGACAAGGTGTGACTGGTCGCCCCTGCACCCAACCCCTGAGAGTGGTGAGGAGGAGGGGAGGGGTCCCTCTGCACAGCTAGCACTGCTCTTCCTTCCCTTCTATTTCTAGATGTCTCCTCCCACTCTTGTTTAAATATATTACCTAGATCCCTCATATTTGCCAGCTGGGGGTAGTAACACTGGCTCCCAAGGTGCCTGTGGCATTTACACAAAATTAGGCAATGGAAGAAAACCGTCTCAGCAATTACATGAGATGATGGTGAGCCAAAAAGAAAAATGTATGCAAAAGGTGTGCTCTCCTGCCAACAAATTAGTGTGAAATTACAGAGTCCAAGAGCCTTCAAATAACTTAAACGTTGTATTACAAATTTAGTTTCAATTAACAAATTAAATAGGAAAACAAGCTTATTGCCTAGCAGCTACCGTAGGAAGTAAATAGCAATGACCTTCTCTCCTGTCACCAAATGACACAGTTAATAAAAAACCGAAATTAAAAAAATTTCCTCAGTGTTTGCACTCTGCAGCCCTCCTCTGCTCTGAATCAGCCCAGGTGCTGGGGCCGGCCAGCAGTGCGTGGATGCCACACAAGCCTCTCCTAGCTCCTCTGCAGCCCTGCCCGAACCTTGGCACAAGCTAATGGTTATTCTGTGACCTCCATGCCTCCCAACCAGGGCCAAGACCCAGCCGTGCTGAGCTCTGCTATGGCCACTTGCGAGCACCGTGGCTGCAGGGAATGGGGCCAGGGCCCAGAGCATCTCCCCAGCTTGGGTGCTGTGACCAGTGGGAGCAGGTGCACCCCGCCACGTCCCCTACAACAGTGTTTCAGCAAACAACTCGCTGCCGACTGCCCTTTTTTATTACTTTACAGCACAGTTTTTCCTCAAATTTTATGGCATTTCATTAGAGCTGCCAGAAGGTGATACTGCCCCCTTTCCAGAAGTGAAATAAATTCAAGTTTTATCGCTTCTGGAAATGCTGGAACAGCTGTCAGGACATTTGATGGATTTTCTCAATTACAGGACTTGTGGAGCATTTTATACTTACATCTGCACCCAAGTCTAATATACTGTACTAGATGTTTGTTCCCCCCGTTATCTCTTTGCATCTCCCTCCCTAATAATGGTCAAATTGTTATTTTTCTCTTAATTCCTTTCTTTACTGTAACCCTTTTTTCTCCACAGTAATCACCTAGAGTTTTCCTTCTTTACTTCCCAATAACATTTAACTTCTCTATGCAAGCAGGCAGTGACCCCAGAGCTTGCGAGTGCCCCCGTGGCAGCTTAATCAAAAGATCACTTTCCCCCAGTCCTGGCAGCTTTCGGGTTGGATGTTGTGGGGACAGACTGAGCAAGGAGGACTGCCTCCTCTGTGCTGCCCTATGCCTTCTGGGTACAATTTTCTTGGAAATCAAGCTTCTCTCTACCTCCTCATTGATTTTGGAGCTTCCCAGTGCAGGCAATACCCCACACGCAGGGACCCGTCACCAGTTGCAGATCCCCCTGTCTGGGCCAGGGAGCCCAGGAGGAGGCCCACAGCCGTCTCCACCTCCTGAAGACATCCCTGACAGATGAATGCTCATTTCCCAGGGCTCCCAAGGGAGCCCTTCTCATCTGGACTGCTCTGGGGACTGTTTTCCAAGTGATCTATAAGAAATAATTTCTCAGGCTCTTCTCCACCCTGTCATGTACCTGACAGGCTGTATCAGCTCACATGCCACCATGAACAGATCCCGTACTGATGGAGGCATTATCTTCTTGTTGCATCTTTCAGTGACGATGCCCCACCAAGGTCTAGGGATTGATGGAGATATTTATTTTTGCCAGGGTAAAATTATCACACCTCACCAGTGAAATGCACAAGGATGCCAAATTACACCTTTCCGTTTTTTCCATCTGTGATCCAAAGTGGAGCAACAGCTCAAGGTCTGCAGCTTCCCGAGGCAATGAGCAGCACAGGGGTTTGGACAGGAACGTCCCCTGTGAGCATCCTCTCTCCAAAATGAGGAGTGCTGGCGGCAACAGAGCTAAGCACTGTTGAAAAAGGCCGCTACTGCTTTGTGTCACTTAAAATAAGCACTTTAAATCCATGCCTTCCTCCAAGGCACAGGGAGAGGAAATCCTGCAGAAACGAGTGCCCCAGCACTGCCTGTACTGCTAGAAGAAGTTGCAACAGTAAAAAAAAGCACGTGTGTTTTGAGGTTTGCTCATTTAACCCAAAACTTCATCTCTTTGAGAAGATGGGGGCAGCCAGGGAGCAGGATGAGGTGTCCACTCGCTGTAGGAGCAGGAGTGAAATAGAGTTGAGATGAAGATGTAGCCCATCCTAGAGGAGCACTTGTACCCTCTCGTTGCCAAGATCAGTCCCCACCTGGGTTTTCCACCTTCCCCCCACCCCCTGCCATCCCACCCGTGAGAACTGACAGAGGAATCTGAAGGAGTGGCTTCATGCAGAACACTGCAGATCTGCAGAAAATTTCCACAAGCCAAGGTGTGATCCCAGATTTATTCAAATTAGAACAATTAAGGCAATTAAAGGCAAAGAAGTGCTTGGGGAAGGGGGGAATCTACTACCAAACAGACTTGCTATTACAGTCTATCAAATTGACACAAAAAGATTAAAAAGCTGATTTACATTAAAAAAAAAAAGGAATAACAAAAAGACTAGCATTCCCTAAAATAGATAACACATCCTGCTGAGAAAATCACTCCACACATAAAAGAGAAGCAAAGGTGATTACATATAACAAAACTAATCTTCTCTATTGCTTTAATCACCTCAGACCATTTCACCTGCTTATTTGGAAACTGTTAACCCAAGGAAAAAATTATTGTGAGATGTCCTCATTTCCAGTGCTGTGCTTGAATGGGCTTGTTTTCCTAGACATCCATCCCCGGTGTCTTTAACAACAGCCATTGCTCCGCAAGATAAATGTTTGCTTAAGACTATTCTGTAGTTAATACATATATTCATGAATCAACTATAATGCAGCAAGGAAAGAGGGTACTGGGAAGCCGTGAATGACCCATCAGGGTCATGGCAGGAGTCTGTCTGTCCTACTACTGTCACAGCCAGCAGTAAATTTTGCCCAGATTTTATAGTGCATAGTGTGGGGGCCTGGTGGATGGCCTGAGCACAGGGTGCACAACAGTAGCCCTGACTGTTGTCTTCCAAAAATCCTGACTGGCAAGGTCAGGATGGAGCTTACCTGGAGCTGTTCAGAGAGCTAGCAACATGAGCGTCTGTGGGATGGGCAAGATGAGGGATGATTGTCTCTCCTTTCATGGGGTGCCTTCCACCCTAGCAGCCCCGGGAGCACCTTGCACGCCAAAACCACCGTTTCTGGAACCCGCAGCTGGTCAGCAGCTCATACCCACACCCTGCCACAGCACAAGAGAAGGAGAGCACTGCATGTGGTGGGCAGTAAGAGAGGTTTTAGATTGGCAGTGCGGATTTACCCTGCCAGTGCTGTCAGCTGGGGTCAGTTCGGAGGAGCAGTGCTCGTGTGCACCCGTGTGCTCACGTGTAGGTGTGTGTGGCACCCAGCAGTGCCCAGGTGAATGCAGAGTCCCTGTGTGCCCATGGCTAGCCCCCTGCCCTGCACACCACACCAACACAGCCTGCAAGCAGCTGTGGCACAGCTGGTGCTGACCTGGTTGCTGGGAGCCAGGGGCTTGCTGCCGCACTCCAGGGGGCAGGAAACTGCAGTGGCCAGCACGGGCACAGGGGAAGAGGTGATGTTTAAGGAAGTAAATTTCATACATTGCTGCTCTGGTCTCTAGTCGGGGTGAGCTGCAAAGAGCCCCAGCTTTCAGGTGCACATGGCGTATCGAGGCTGCGGCCTCTGCACTGGCAGCAAGAGCAGGAGTGCCTCAGCTGGCGGCGGGGACGTCAATGCACTGTGTCCACAAAGGTGAATATGTTGGCCCTCTGCTATATGTGCATGATTATCCTGATATTAATTGTATTTGATAGTGGGATGCAACACCTCTTGCTAAATCAGACATAGTACATTAAGCGATGGTTCTTTCTTCACCTGAGTAGCAGCTTGCGAGATTTTACAGACGGTTTATTGTTATGTGTCACAGCTTTGATCCCGCTGAAGCCCACGGAAACTCACCGACACAGCAGGTTGTGTGTCAGAGCTAAGTGAGTAAATAAACATGCAGAGAGGAGGCTTCCAAGCAGCAGCAGCTTGGAGTAGCACCGGGTGCCTCTGCTGTCACTGGCAGCTCTGTGTTGTGGTGGTAAATTCTTGCAGGTCTCCATAACTCACCCCAAGCGCCTCACTCATTTTTCTTACAAATGCAGTTTCACCATGATCTCCAAATTCAGGGCTGACATGAGTGATACGTGTTATCCTGGGATGTCAGCAAGGACAGGTAAAAAAATTCCCTCTCCCAGTGAGTGCTTTACAAATCAGTTCAGGCAGGAAATACATGCACTGCCCTTTCAGAGACTCATTACCTCCAAAGCCAGGATATTCAGAAGAGGAGAAGACATCAAGCCTGGGTGCATGGAGGGAATGGGGGAACAGCAAGCATCCTCCTCCCAGCCATAAATCACAGAAATCGAATTAAATCATGTCAAATTGAGGGACAAAAAGCCAGTTATAGATCCATTTTGCAATGCCAGCCGACATGGCTTCCATTTGTGACTCGTTGAGTGACATTGCTTACCCTGAGTGCTCCTCTGACAATATAAGCTCTTAATGTGAAGACATGTGTAAAATTACAGTAAAATGAATGAAACCCAGGAAATTATGTAAAGTTTACAGGGTTGCTATTTTTTTCCTTTTTTTTCCCTTCCTTTTTTGATGCCTCCTCTCAATTTCTGCCTTCTAAGTGAGGATCTGGGCAATGCATCAGCTGACAGTGCCTGCCTGGAGCAATGGGTTCTTCTGCTTTTGATGCATCTGAGCAACTTGAAACTAATACCAGCATGCACTGTACAGTGAATAGACCTTCATATTGATGAGGTAAATCCTGCAGCACTTAAAAGCAATCTGTGCTGAAGTGTCCCGTGCATCTTCGTCTTCAAAGTGCTACACACTTATGAAAATTGCAGATAGTGTGGTGCTGTTTGTCTGGAAGGAGACATTACAGGTGACATATGAACCTGATTTCTCAAACAGATGAGGTCTGTGAGAGGATTAAGGAAACATCAATAAATTAAGATGTAGAATAAAGTTCCTGCTGTTTTCCTTGGCCTCTTTCTTGTTGGCTTGAGAGTCAAGTGCTCACGACTGCAAACTTGGCAGAGCACCAGGCATCCCTCCTTTTCCTACTGCTATAATACAAGCAGATCTTATGCCATGATTCCCCCTTGGTAGAGCAGGCAAAGCCCCAGTCCCCAGTACCCTCGTCAGTGCCCCCTCCCCAGCCACCTGCTGCCAGCCCCTTGGCCATCGGTCCTGTGGGGTTGCAAGGCATCCAGCATGCAAATGCAGATTTGTCTTGAATTTTTTTCTTTTTCTAGCTGAGGACTGCAAACCCACATGGTTCCCATTCCTGAAATCCATTGGAGATAGCATGGAGATGTCAGTCTGTCCGGGAGCACAGGTGTGCAGGCAGCTCATGGGTCTGGGGTTACAGCCTGTGTCCCCACATCAAATGCAGGACTCCTAGGGAAGGCAGTCAGTTCAAGACCCACATGGAGATTTCTGGGTTTCTTCAGTGTTCTTCGTGCATGAAATGAGGTTAAATGCAAGGGAAGAAAAGTTTCTTTCTTTGCAGTGACCCCAGGAACAATGTCATTAAACCCATATCACAGCCCCATTTATAGCAGCCCTGCACTGCGCTTCCCAAGGAGACAAAATACAGGAAAAGAAACCAAATTCCTGCTGCCATCTTCAGCTCTGCCCTGATAATGCATTGCAGCAGGGCTGTGCAGGGAGAGCACGCTGGGTAACCCGCAGCCCCCAACACTCCCACAGGCAGACCCCTGTCCTGGCTGCTCACGGGAAGAGCACCTGGCGCTGTCGGGAGTGGGTGCTGGCTGCCAGGCCAGGGACCTGCACTGGATGGACACCACCCCAAAATCAGCACTCGAGATTAATCGTTTGAAGTCCCAAGAAATTTGTGTGTCTCTCATAAAGCATTCACAGTGGTGGAGCAGGGCATCAAAATATTTTGCTTTTTCTTCAAAACAGATTTTTTTGCTGTTGCACTGGATATAAACAGAATTTTTTAGAAAGAGTGAAATAACTCCATGAGGGTCTATACCAGCTAAACAATCTGGACCAATCTGAACTACATCTTTTCCCGGACTTGATTAGAAATTGTGTGACTCCACAGACTGAGTGGAAAAAAACACACAGTAAGAAATTGCTGTTTTCTTTATGAGCACAAATCCAGATGGAGAAGGTCAAAGATAGGAAGGCAGATAAAGGGAACAGATATGACCTGGTCTGACTGATGTTACAGCAGATGCTATCACCAGCACCCACATTTGGTTGAAGCAGTTGGCCAGTGCTATCCCCTTGGGACAGGACTGTCCACACAAGGAGTTAGGAAGGAGCAAGGGTTGAAGGAGCTTGGCTTTGTCTTTCGTGACTGCAATGGGAGCAGGACAGCAGAAGCCAGGCCCCAGAGAGCAGTCTGGGAGCGTGCAGGCTGCGCTAGCAGTGTGACTCCCACACTGAAGCTGGCTGCAAGCCATTTTCTTTTTTGTCAGCACAGTCTGCTTCACGGGAACAAGGGAAATCTCCAAACCTGGGACAATAAAAAAGGCATCAAGCAAAGACACAGAAGTCTTTCCATTTGTTTCATTGCAGATAATAGGTGGTAGCTACCACTCTGAGAGCAAGTCTTCCACTGCTGAAGACCTCCAGCTGACACATCACCAGTCATTTACAACCTGCCATTAAATATATATGGTCATTATAACTTCTTTCTCTGCTATTTGCAGCCTCAGGACTTTTTGCTTAGGCTGCATATAAGTTCTTGTTCAGAAGATTTAAAAGGAGAAAAAAAAATAACAATCTTGATCTCCCAGAAACTGTCTCAGTGCTGGGGAGAGAAATCATGCTGGTGTCCCAGCAGGGTGGCACAGTCAAAGAGAATTATCAGAGTAACTCAAGGTATACATATAGCTTCTCATGGTAGTGCTCCAAACCCCAGATACCTATGTCGTCCTACATACTTCTAGGCACTCCATTATTTCTTGCATTAAGCCCATCTTAAACAGGACTTCAAGAGTTTGATTTTACTTGCAGGTAGTCACAGGAAAATCTAATGACTAACCAAACCTTTTTCCGTGGCAGTTTTTTTTTCCTGTAGCAGTAACACCTGTGTTTCTGTAGCTATTAAATATGTAATCTCAGAGGCACTACCAGCCTTTGCTGATGGGCTCAGCTTTGGCCACAGGCATGTCCGTCTTGGAGCTGACTGGCATTGTCTCCATCGGACATAAGGGAAGCTTCTGGCACCTTCTCAGAGAAACCACCCTCGTAGCCCCCCCCACCAAGACTTTGCCATGCAAACCCAGTCTTCTGTCCCAAAAGCAAGGCCAGATCTGAAGGGTAAGGTGGTATTCCATTAGACCCTTTGCTGTGGTAAAAGCTGACGGAGGAGTTTTGGAACCGCTGGTATCCCACAGACCACTCAGCAGCCACCCCTGCCCTGCACTGCACAGCAGCATGGAGGAGGGCTTCACCAAAGTCTGCCTGGTTTTTACAACTGTATTCTTTGTTCAGATCAGAAAAACCACCTCTCCCTACAAACCTTTCATCACCTGAGATACCTCCCCACAGAGATGACATGAGAGAAATGATGGGGAAAGGAATGATCAAAGAACACTGTTATCAGGATTTTTGGCAGCTGTGCTATCATTCCAAATGTAGGCATGGCAGACACTGCTCTGGAGCATTGACGGGTCCATGGCTGCATAGCAGCCCATGCTAAGTGAGATGTCCTTAACAACCAGGGATCCTGCACAAAGAAATCAGTGCTGGAAAAAACCAGACTTCCTCCCCGAAGGTGTCTGACCTAGGGTAGTTCATGTGAGCTTGCCTAACGGAGCAGACACCATCACCCAAACTTTAACTTGGTTAAGTAACTGGCACCCAGCCCACTACCCTCTGTAGATGAAGCCAATCCCAGGTTATCTGGCCTGCACAGCTGTTTAACCTAAGGTTATTCCTCGTGGACTGTGGTTGGCACACTCTAATAGAGCTTTGGCATTGTGCTTACAGAAACAGCTTGTTTCTGTTCACCAGGAATTAGTGCTGGAGCATGGTGCTTTCTCTTGCATTTTCAGATTTCTGTGGCTCCCACGCTTCTGCCTTGCTGAGATGTTGGTGTCAGCCAACTCATGGAAATTTGGCACTGAAATGGTACTGTGTTGCATTGTTTTCTCACTCTGCAGTTCATGATCCCTCCTGTTCCTCTCAAATCACAGTTACAATAAGGGCTGCCAAGCCTCAAAGACAAAAGCAGCTTTGGGATATTTATCCCACCTTTGTGTTTGACATGTAGTTGATGTAGTCATGATGGAAGTGACAGTGAAGGCAAGCCCAGAGAATGAGGAGGATGAAATTCAGAGCTTAGGAACACAAAAACTGCTGTAACTCAGGGCAGGTCTCATATCCACCATGGGAATCTGTGGTGGGAGACCTGACTACGGCTTTGCAAACTACAAAGTTCCTACTGCATTTCTGTTTTCTGAAATTGAGATTCATCTAGATGAGGTTCAGCAGAAACTCCAAACTGAGGCAAGAAACCTGGATAGGTAGTGTCCAATTTGTTCCTTCTCTGCTAAAAGCATCCATGAATGAAACCAAACTGTATCTTTACATTGGTTTTACTTGTTTACTTATGCTCCCAAAAGAGCTAAATGTGTTTGGCAGATTGAGACAGGTATGGTGGGCATAGGGCTAGAGAGCACCCATGCCCCAGAGCTGAATAAAAGTGAGGAAATATTCTCTGCTAAGCAACATCAGCTCCCCATGGGCTGCATCCAGATACAGCAGCACCCTTCCCACTGTTCTTAATCTCTTCCTACTGATAGAAATGGGCAGGAGAGCTCCTCTCCCAGAATAACTTACTCTCCATTCAGAGCAGAGTCTTTGCAAGGTGAAGCTATTCAAATTAAACCACAAATCTTCTCATCTAGGGATAACACTATGCTGCCTTCCCAAACCTTTCCTCATTTTCTTTTGCCATTTTGACACCATTAGCCTTCCACAAGCACTAGCACACACAGAGATAATTCTGTTAATTTTATCGTGCTTGGAAAGGCACAGAACAGCCTAAACTCAGCCAAATGCTTGGCTTTGCCTTTTCCCCATTGTATAATATTGTTTTGTATATAGCTCTGCATGGCAACTCATTTATATCAAATCTTACCAGTTAAGGGAGAGGGGAAAGGGGGGCAATCAATAGTTATCTTGCCAAGGGGATCTGCAGTCTGTAGCCTCCAGTTTTCCTGCACACAGAGCCAGCTCCCACTTGCTGCTGCCCAGCCAGGCTGGTGCTGTGAATCCCATGGCTCCTCACCCACAGCTGGGCAGCAGGTACAACCCACGGCTGGACACCCACAGAGCACCTCACAGCCGGCTGTGCCCTGCAGCTCTTGGGGCACCACCAGCATTGTGGGGGTGCTGATTGTGGCTGGAGGCTTGGAAACACAAACCCTTTGTACCCTTGGGGTTGGGGGAACTGCAGAATGGGAGGGAAACACGCATTTCCACAGCTGTATGATATGAGCAGGGGCTGTCAAAAAAAAAAAAAAAGATGCTTTGCATATAAGTTGAGGTGAGGAGCTGCTTTTCGGATACTGATTTCTCGTGCAGATTTCACGCAGACAGTCCCAGGGCTGTTTCCTCAGCCCTCAGCAGCGGCTCACGGAGGCTGCCTGGAAGCCGCAGACAAGGCACGTGCAGCATCGGGAGCCCCCGGGCAGTGCTGCAAATGCTGCTGAGCGTGTTCCCAGCAGTGGCATGTGAGGGTCACTTCAGTGGGACTGAGGGTCATCATCCCAAAGAGGGGACACCAGGTCAGACAGGGTCCTCGGGGAGGGCTAGAGGCCACCTCCCACCACAGCCCTCAGCTACACGCCAGGGAGATCACCCCCAGAGGGAGAGACAGAGGGAGAAAGCAAACTTTTGTACCCCAATTAACTGACTAAGATTTTCTAAATTAGTAGATTCCTTCTCTACGCACAGTTTTTGCTTCAAGCACAGTGTAGAAAAAAATCGATTTGCTTCTCTCAGTCCAATTCCCTTTTGTCTAATAGGGCTGTTGTAAATGCCAATTTTACTGTCATTTACACTGTGCCCATCTGAGCTATTTTATCAATAGTTAAATAAGAATACTTTAAAGTAATGTGATTTTTTATTTGAATTCCAATTTATGTTCAGATGCTTTGACACAAATCTAGTAAGGAAGGCTCACTATTTTCATAGAACAAATTAAATTGTATGTTATATAGCCACACAAGTAAATATGTTATATCATTGGATAAATAAATACTTGTGATTAGATACAGTATCTCATTCCTACCTACGCATAATAACAAGGCTAACGGAAGTATTGTACAAATCACTGTGCTTTAATAGTTAGCAGTCCATAAAAATCAGCCTGAAAGACAGTAGGCGAGAACAAGCACACACACACACACAAAGGCTAAACCTAGTTATCTGGACCAAGACTTCCTGCTTGCCTGTTTCCGATTCAAAGCAGCTTAGACTCATTTTCACTTAAGCCAGTGCCTCTGGGCAGAGAGGTCAAAGCATAATTAGTTCTGCAGAAGATGTTGGAGGTGGAAAAAAGGTGATAATGGACCCTGCTGGTGGGGATGGATGATGGGGATGGGGATGGACAATGGCGATGGGCTGCCAGAAACAGGGCAGAGTTAAAGCTGCAGAGCCAGAATCAGTATCTGGGCAGTCCAATAGCCAAAATTGCCCATTTGCAGGAAGTTTGTGAGAGAGCATTGATCTTGGTTCATGTTGTCAGACAACGCTTTCCTTCTGACTGTGGAAGAGAAAATCAGTTCTTTTTAAGCTGATAAACACATCCCAGCTGGGACCCAATTTGTTGTTTGGATGTTACAGGCTGAGAGACAGACTGGAGTCCTGGCATGTTTTAAAGAAATTGTGGCTCTCTCATCAGCTAAATTAGTAATAGATAGCACACGCCTGTTATGGAAACCAAAGAGGGCTAATGGTAATCATTCTTTCCTTCCACCCACCCTCTTTTTTGCCTGCATTTTCTTTCAGATCAACCTGCACTACTTTTTAAGTGTTTTCACTGTATTTTTCTTTTCTAAACAACCTCTCCTTCCTTCCCCTAACTCCTTCAACCTGAGTTTATACTAAATGGGCATGCTAAGAAATACAGCTGATGAATGTACATGGATTATGTTTAACCAAGACTGTGAGATAGTGATCCTGAAACCAAACACCACATGCAGGCTCTTCTCTTTCTTCCAGAACCAAAATTATTCACCAAATTAGTGTTTGCTAGCTTCTTGAGGGGTAAGATTTATTTTTTTCAAATTGTGCAGTCAGTCTAAATAATATTTTCTATATGATAGGAACTGGCTCAAAACCAGCAGGTTGTGCCGATAGAAATGGGATATTTAACATCAGAGTGATATAGAATATACCACCCTCAACAGCCACCTCTGAGTTAAAATGTAGGCACTCAGGGCCAAAGCTGAGGGTATTTCCAGGAATTATTCCCTAATTTCCTCTTCTCTTCCCTTTTCACCCTGACAGAATTTACTGTGTTTGGTTTGGTTTCTCATTTCAGCTTTCACCTCCACTGTGTCTCATCCAACAGCTTTTCCCTCCACGTGCAGCAGATGAAATCCCATTCCTCTTCGAAAGGAAAAGGTCTCCAACTGGTGTGTCACTGGCAAGCCCCAGCTCTTACTCCCTCATATGTAGGGCCAGTGTGGCCTCCTGACAGCAACTGCTTCACGGCATGCAGGGTCCCAGGTATACCGCAGTGCCAGGTCAGTATCCCATTCATATTATATTTGCCATGCCTGGTACTTTATTGAATGCTAATTATACCAATCATAGCTTTTTCTAGCTCTTGAAGCAACAGAAAGTTTTTGAGCATACCCAGGCCCACAAGCCATGAAGTATCTGATAAAAGGGCTTAATAGACAAGAAAACAGTCACCATTGTTTGGAGCATACCAGGTATTTACAGCATGTCTAAGCCCCTCCCTGGTCACCAATTCATTTCAGTTGTCCCTTCTGTGTGACAATCTGTCACATGAAAACACAAGATGCTCTTTAAAGCTTATGTGACCTTTAGAGGTTCAGCCGAAAGCAGTTTTGCTGACATCTGGCACATGGGGGACTTGCCATAAGATGGGATAACAACAACAACCGCGCTTCTGCAGGGCCGGCATCTGTCGATCCTAAGGTGGAAAGCAGCACAGAAGAGGGAGGCCGACAGGTTGTACCTGAGCTGGCACTGCAGTGCTGAGCCTAAGTTACACCTTCACTAAGTCAGAGGGGGCAGAGAGAACACAATTCATTTTTTATCTTTGGATAAGGACTGGGGGTCCCCAGAAGTGTAGGATATATAAGCTAGGATATCTCTGCAATGAGAAGACACTGTGTGATGAATCTGGTCTAAATTCTCAGAACAAAGTAACCAAAATGAGAAATCGTTAAACAGGACTCAAGCAAAGTGAGAAGAAATTCAGCTTAATGAGGAAGACAAAGAAACGTGAAGCTCTAGTGGAAAGAAAACAGTGACTTTCAGGAGGCATTTTTCAAAGATTGAAGGGAAAGCCTAGACTTTTTCCTAGTCTGCATGGAGTTCTGACAGTGGGCTAGGCTGGGCTTTCTGCAGTGTGCTCAAAAAGCCAGAAGATTTATTTTTCCAGTTACCCTTAGAAAACACAGCACACTGTCAAAGTGTCAAAAAACTGCTTGTGCTTATCTGTTCCCACACTCCTGCCCTTGAAATAGCCCCTCTGCTTCTGGGAGAGGTGATATTTGATAATTCAGAAATGGGCTGTTATTTAGCACAGACTGTAATCAAAGCACTCGGAGCTCCATAAGTAATGGCTACACTGGCCAGAGTGGGCAAACCCTGCTGCAGCAGCCTGTGAGCTGGGAAGGTCCTCTGCTCCACACAAGGAGACGTATGGTGGGGAACGGCTGAATCCCTCGCTCGAGGCAGAGGATTTCCCCTCCCCGGCTGCTCCATCAGTGGAAGAGACGTGATGCTGGTCCAGCAGGATGGTGCAGCAGTGGGGCTCCATATTTCAAACAGCAGGGGTTAAGCAAAGTGACCAATTTCCTTGGGCTAATTGAGCATGCAATCTGCCTGCTTGTAAAGCCTGTATTTGGCCAGGAAGATTTATTACTATTAGCAATGATGAATGTCCAAGAGCAGTAAGGGCAGACCTGAGCTGCAGATCATTAACTTTAAGTGGGATGATGTTGAAAAACCATTTCTATTATCGGTTACTTAGTTCTGAGTTAACTGTGAATTTAGACCTAGTTCTGTAATAAAGTGCTCAGGGAGTCCAGTGAATCTTGTTCTCTGTGGCAGATACTAAACCTGTAGGGTTTTGTCTGTATCCTGATGAGTAAGCAGTTCTAGCTGATCCTGAGAGGCTATGAAATGATAGAAGACTGCTCTGTATGGGAGTTTGAAGTTGAGCCTCCATCTATCTCAGAAGCAGAGGCCAAAATGGAGGATTGGCATGCCTTTGTCATTGGATTTCAGAATAACACCTCTTTATTATCTTCCTCGTCCTCAGAAAGTCAGCTCCAGTTCAGAGTTTTGTCTGTGCTGCTGACTGGCCACGACCATCACAGGGGTATGGATGCACCCCCTGCCTTCTCTTACATCTGCTTTAAAACCAGTTGCTCAGTTTGTATAGGCTGGAAATCGCAATGCGATACTCTGCACAGTGAAAAGTGCTGGATGCTTTACTGTCTAATGTAACATCTGTCCCCCTCCACATTCATTTTTTGCAAACACTCTCCCTTTTCTTTGGGAGAATATCCATTAGTGCATGCAGCTGCAAAGCCCCAGAGCACACCCCGCCTTCTTTGCCTTCTTTTCTCCCCAGCAATACTTGTGCTTAATGTTATATTTGTACAAAACACACTGTTTCTGCACTGCCAGAGCACAGTGGTCCTCTAGAAATTGTCAGCGAGTGCTTGATGCTGAAAGATTATTTTGTTATAAATCACTCCCAATGATGGCTGTGGCCTGTAAAAAATACTTGTCTGTTGCTGTCTTTACAGCTGTATGTAGACTGAAAATGCTTGTGCTTCTGTGTTTCCACAGTAAATATTGTCTTTCATGCTACCAGTGCAGCAGCATTGACTGCTCCAGACGACATCGTATGCATTGTAACTCTGCCACACCACACAGCCAAGTGCAAACCTTTCTCGATCTACGTGTCACTCCTTAGCCTCTGTGGACCCTGGGCCATGGGCAATCAATTGCAATGCTGTGTGCAAGGAGTCCACTGCCCAGGGCAACCAACCTGGAAGCTGAAAACTAATGAATTTGCCTCTGAGGCTTAATTGTAAGAAAAGTAATTAATCTTGCTGGGTTTCACTCATCATCAAGCAAACTTTTGATGATGAAGAAGAAAACTGCTGAGCATTCCAATTCACTCTCCAAGTCAGCCTCTCCCTGTTGGATTTTGTGGGTAATTGGCACATTGTTGGCTATCCTATTTTCTACAGATTCCCCTAGAGGTATCCGCTAAAGGAAGGTGTAGATGTCCGTGAGGGAAGGGGGTTTTGCAGCTCAGACTTTTGCTCCCTCTCCCAAAGAAGTTCCAAGTTTGCTTAGTGCCCCAAGTTTGCTCAGAAGGGAAGGAGGAATGTGTAAAACAGCTGTCAGAAGGTTGCACAGCAGTTGTGTATGAGATGTCCACACCGCCTTGCCACTGAGCCAGTATGAGTCAAGCATGAATCCAGCTCCCATCCATCTATGGTTTAAGCCTCTGTGATGGCGCAAGAGATGGAGACACACAGCACTGGATGGAATCTCAAATCCCTTCAGACATCTGGCCTATCGGAGGCATTTGTTTCAGTTTGAAATCAATTGCTCTCTGGAGCTGTATGTTATATGGGGAGCCTACACTGGCTGGCAGAGAAGAAGCCACTGCTCAAGATGCCCTGTGCAAACTCATCAGTGAGCTGACAGACTCTCAGAGAAGTGCTGAGGAGCTGCCAGGGAGCTGTGAGTGAGAGCAGGACTGGCAGAGTCAGCAGGGTGCTAGGGCATCAGCCCCAAAGGGGAGCAGGATCAGAGCCACGCAAGGAGCTGTGCAGCTGCGTAAAGGCAGTCCTGCCTAGTCTGGAGGACCACCAGTGGCTCTCTCATCACTCAGGTTGAGAGTGTTGCCCAGGTTTCTGATGGGAGCCATATGCTCAGATCTGATTATTACACTTTATTTGCCTTTCAAGGACCAGAATTTATTCCCTTGAATTCTAATTGCTGTAATTCTTTAGGCTTGCTGCACAGGGGCAAGCAATTCAGTTCTGGGAATCATGCATGGGTGGTAAATGTATGTGATTTTTGTCACTTGTGTGAGCAAAAAAAGCTGATGAAACACAAACATTAAGGGCAAAGAGAAGGATGGGAAAACAGTTAAAGAAATCCATGAGTCAAACAAGAGACACTCAGCTACATTTGTTCTGCTCATCATAAATATTTTCTCACACAAAGCACTTTACTACTGAAAGGAGCACAAAGGCTGAATCCTTTTACTTTTATCGCAGAATCACTTCTGGAAATGCAGAAGTTCTAGCAAAATGTCAAAATGTTCATGTTTTAGATGAATTAAAACAATTTTAATTACATAGTTTGATTTACATCTGTATATGATAACAAAATGCAGAGAAGATGCTTTATTAAACACACATTAAAATATTAAAACTCTGTGCAGTGAGGCTAGAGTTCAAATGTCAAAACACTATCAAAAAGAACCCTCTGCCTCAGTATCCTGTGAAATGAGAAGGATGTGATGGTAAGACAAGCCTTTTGCACCTCTATTGGTGATTTGGAATGAGAAGCATTTTCATTCACTGCCAGTGAATGGACCAAATCAAGAACACTGAGTTTAGATTTCTTGCTTGTCTCAAGAGCTTTAAGTGGAAGAAACATTCTGCTCGCAACAGGAGTTGTAAAAGACCTATTTAGTGCATGGAGATTATCGTGTCCTAACAGAGTCTAAAAAATAAAAATAATTACCAAAAATTATGTCAGGCATACACTGCAGGCAGGAACGGTTATGAGCCAAAGGTACAGCTGAGGTCCACAACAGCTGGGGCAAAAATGGGTGGCAGCCAAGGCTATGCTGTCCTGCAACCTTGGAGCTCCTGTCTGCAGGCAGGGCAGACGGAAAAAGTGCAGCAGAAGCAGAAAATGAGCTGTGGCCCAGGCCATAGTAAGTGTTGTCAATGAAACAATGTTTTAGCTGTTTAACCCGAGCTACCTTTTTTCCTTTTTAAATATCAAAGGTTTATTTTAGAATAACTGTAATCAACAAAATCTAAGGCAAAGTACAGCTGTAATCGTTCCTTGCACCATCTCTTGCAATTTTTGGGGGAGTTAGATGAAATTCAGCATAAGTAAAATCAGTTCAACCTTTTTGAGAAAACAAGACTTGAGATGAACTGGCACACCAGTGCCATGCGATGCGGTGCACCTGGCAGCGGTGTCGTGCCAGGCCAGCTGCAAAAATGAACCCGATTTGGAGCTTCAAATCTTGTTATGCAGTGCCATCTTGAGGTCTTGGGAAATGAAAAGCAGCTTTTCTGAGTACAGATAGTTTTTATCTGGTTGTAGTTGGAGCAGACTGTTCTTCAGGGTGTGTGATTGAGTGCCCTCAGCTGTGTTTGTGAACTGGAGAAGACAGGGATGGACTCACCTGGCTGGAGAACCACTGGCTCTTTCCCTGCTCCCTGGTGGCACCAGCTCTTTGAAACATCTTTCCCAGAAACAGTTCACCTATCCAGCATTTAAAACCCCCAGCGACGGACATTACGCTGGCACTGCAGATGAGATTGACGACCACAGCACACGGCTGCTCCTCTTCTCTAACAAGGCAAAAACACATACCTGGTCCTCTGCCCTGCGGTGCCAACTTTTGTCCCTCCTGAGAGGTGACAAAGCAGGGAGCTGGTGCCATGTGTGCAAACCCCCACCTTGCCTACAGCTGCTCTAAACATGGTGGTTTGATAGCTTAGGTGCCTGGTGGCCACACCTCTGCCACCTCCAGCACCCGTGGGGCCAGTGGCTCAGAGCTGGAGTTTTCCATGAGGACATTGTGTCATGATGGAGAAGCAGTCACCCTGTGGCTGGTTTTGGGCTGCAAGGGCTAGCCACAGGGCCAGAGAGGGCAGGCAGCAGGACAGGAGTCACAGGCTGGAGTAAAAACAAGGCAGCAGAGGAAAGTTTAGAGGAATAACCTGAAGGACCACATGGGGAGGGGACAGTAGGGACACCAGGAAGCTGGGGTGCATTGAGGGGCAGAATGGCCTGGCCATGGCACCTCACCTGCCATGCTATACCTGCAAAGGTTGGGTCTTGGGGTGACACTGGGGGCTGAGGAAGAGGGTCTGGGCAGTGGCCTCAGCAGTGGGGCACACAGGGAGGGGATCTCCATGGAGGGATACAGCCCTGTGGAGCTGGGGGTAGCAGGTCCCCCACGGCACCAGTATGTTAGTGGGGACATACCTGGTCCTTTGATACCTTATCTCCCATGGCATACTTCTGGAAAAGCTGGCAGACCATGATGTGAACAGGTGCACTCTTCACTGGGCTAAGAACTGGCTGGATGGGTGGGCCCAGAGAGTGGTGGTGAATGGTGCTGCATCCAGTTGGGATCCAGTCACTAGTGGTGTCCCCCAAGGGTAGCAGGGGACCCAGTTCTATTCAATATCTTTATTGATGATGAGGGGTTGAGGCTACCATTAGCAAATTAGCAGACAACACCAAGCTGGGTGAGAGTGTTGATCTGCTGGAGGGCAGGAAGGCCCTGCAGAGGAATCTGGACAGGCTGGATCAATGGTGAGACCAGTGGCACGAGGTCCAGCAAGACCAAATCCCAGGTTCTGCACTTGAGTCACAACCACTCCATGCAGCTCTACACACTGGGGCAGAGTGGCTGGAAATCAGCTCAGCAGAAAAGTACCTGGGGGACTAATCGACAGCTGCTGAACATGAGCCAGCAGTGCCCAGGTGGCCAGGAAGGGCAATGGCATCCTGGCCTGTATCAGAAATAGTGTAGCCAGAAGGATCAGGGCAGTGATTGTCCCCCTGTACTTGGCACTGGCAAGGCCACTCCTTGAGTGCTGTGTCCGGTTCTGGGCCCTTCTATTTGGGAATGGCACTGAAGTGCTAGAGGGTGTCCAGAGAAGGGAAATGGAGCTGGTGAAGAGGCTGGAGAACAAATCCTGTGACGAGTGGCCGGGGGACCTCGGGTTTAGCCTGGAGAAAAAGAAGCTCAGGGGGGACCTTCTTGCTCTCAACAACCTGAAAGGAGGGGGTAGCCAGATGAGGGTCGGTTTCTTCTCTCAGGCAACCAGCAACAGGACAAGAGGACACAGTCTTAAGCTGAGCCTGGGGAGGTTCAGACTGGACATCAGGGAGTAGTTCTTCACAGGAAGAGTGATTAGATATTGGAATGGACTGCCCAGGGAGGTGGTGGAGTCACCATCCCTGGAGGTGTTTAAGGAACTTAAACATTTAGTGCTGTGATCTAGTTGACATGGTGATGTTCAAAGGTTGGACTCAATGTATCTTAGAGATCTGGAAATCTTAAACAAAAGTAGAATTTTAATCAAACTGTATAACAGTGTTTAAATGTTAGCCTGNGCGGGGGTAGCGGGGGGGGTGAGCGCGCGCCCCCCCCCTCCTCCCCGCAGCCCCGCTCGGTGCTTCCCGCGCGGGCCGCCCCAGGGCGGAAGCGCCGCTCGCGCCTTCCCGCCGCCCNCAGGGGCGGGGGGGCGCGGGTGCCTGAGGGGAACCGGGCGCGCGCTCGGACACGCGCCTCCGGGTCCTCTCAGCCGCTTCCGTGAGCGCTCGCGAGTTTCCGGCCGCCTCGGNCGCCGCCCGCTCGGCTCTTTCCGCCTCCCCCTCCGGGGCGCTTCGTTCGTTTCCGCGGCCGCTCGGCTCTTTCCGAGGGAGCCGGCGGCGCGCTCGGCCGTTCCCGCCGCCTGCCCGGCGCTCGGCGCTCTCCGTGCGGGCCCGGCG
>VZTI01001000.1:51741-98630 GCA_013397865.1 Struthidea cinerea | reverse complement strand
CGCCCGCGCCCCCTCCCCGCCCCGCCGTGTTCGCTCCGGCTCTCGCTCCCCCACTGCCGTCCCCCGGCCCCGCCGGGCTCCGGGGACCCTCCCGCGGGGCCGCCGCGGCCCCCCGCGCCCGCTGGAGTTCCGCTTCCCCGGCGCCCCGAGCGCGCTGTACGGATAAACAAACAGACTCCCGCCGTGATGGACACGAGTGCGTGGGGCGCTCCCCGGCTCTGTAACGAGAAGCTTTTAATAAAATCTGTGCTCGGAAGCCGGGGCAGCGCTTGGTCTGGTGGTTCGCTGTTTCTCCGTCTCCGGGAGGCCGCGCCGGGCAGTGGTGCCGGTCACCCAACACCGCGCTCCGGGCGGGACCCGCGGGCAAAGCCCGAGCCCGGCGCGCAGGTCACGTAACAGGGATACGATTCCCTCTTGCCGCGCTGCTTCTCCCCTGGTAGTATTTTTAACCCAAAGTGAACTTGAGCCAGGCTGCGGCTGGTAAATCTCGGTTTGGGATTTGCTTTTGCCAGTTTTCCACAGACTTGGGTGCTGCACAGCGAACAGGATTTGACCTCTATCCCAGCTTTAATAGCAAATGTCAGCTCAAATGCCTTTTTCCACCTTACACCAGCCTTGCCTTGCTGCAGCTGTGGCGCTTTTTTTCCTCTTTTCTTGCCTAGAATAGAAGACAGTGTTTTGACTTTGTTCTGCTTTCAAATCCTGGATATCTGCAGTTTTGTGTACAGTATTAAGTAAAAACAACGTGGCAGACTTAAAAAACTTTTTAAGCAAAGATTGTTACACCTCCTAAATGTATACAAGGATATAAAATTTTAAATGGTCATAGGACTTTTCTTCATGAAACTTTTTAAATTTTTGTTTCTTCCACTTAAATATTGGAATGCCTGCTCACAATCTGCATCTGGAATAACACCTTTTTTTTTTCCCTGGGGTTAGAAGCATGTTTCCTACTTCTTAAATAAAAGACTAGAGACTTCTTAGAAATATCATGTATCTGTGTTTAGTCCCATTCTGACCACCACTAAACACTATTTTAGAATACAGAAATTTTGAGACTCTACTTGCACCCTTTCCTTGTATCAACCAATGTGGATTTATACAGTAAAATACAAAGACACTGAAATAGGTTTTATTCAAAATGGATATTTCTGATTCACATGTATACTTCCTTGTATGTGAATTTCTGTTTTCTGTCACTTCCACTACTTCTTTTGAAATGAAGGCCAAAGATGCTCTACATCACTTCACTGAATGATACCAACATGAGAAGAGGGTTTCTAAAGTTTTAATTGATTAATAGACATCCGAGGACTTCAGTAAGCAATGTAGCTGTTGATAGTGATTAAAGAGAGTGTAATTGTTGGTGTATTTCATTCATTCTTGGTTTGATGGAATACGCACTATGTTTTAAATACAAAAATGGGACAGAAAATCCTTGCTTGTTTTTTTTTTTTTTTTTTTTTGTAGTTTTAGAAAAACATTTTATTCTATTTCATAAGAGTGGAAGACTCTCAGATCCATATTTTCAAACACAGATCTCTGCATATCCTCACCAGCTTTGTCCCCTCACAGGTCAGAGAGAAAAAGGAACAGAGAGGTGGTTGTGTATTTGGTAAGCATCACTTACAGGTGACCTAAAATGAAATAGTTGCATGTAGCAAAGAAGAGTGTAATAATTTTTATTGCTTTCATTTAATGGAGAGAACACCAGTATTCAGATTAGTGCTCTCAGTATGGTGTTTGGATCTGCACTGAGCAGTTTGCATCTAATTAATTTTTTTCTCATAGGTTTGGTGATAGGTGTGTCTACTACTCTGGGTAAAGAAAGGAAAGAATCAGTCAAACAAACAAAAAAACCGAACACAAAAAACACCCCAGAGGTCTAAAAGGGGGAGAGGGGTTTGCTGATACAGAGAGTTTAGAAACATCTCATTTAGACTGTCAAGTCATCAATCTGGCTGTTTTTTGGAGACTTGCACCAGCATATCTATTGCTATACAAAATCATCTTTGGATCCTACTCTGCAGAGTAGCTGGTCTGCTGCAGTCAGAAGCAGCCTCTTCTTCCTAAGTGCAGCTACAGCTCTGTAGGTGCACATTTTGGTAGGAGACAAGGCCCCAGCTCGGAATTTCTGTTGGCACTGCTTTGAAACAAATGGGATATTCACACTTCACCTCTATTTTTGGATCTCTGGAAACAAGTGGAGATCAGTTACTCATGCCACACTTCTCAAGGCTTTTGTGCAGTGAGAAGGCCGTGTTAGCTTTCTGCCACTAATCTAACTAAAGTTAGTTTCATGGGAGGTGACAGCAATCCTCATCTACAGAAACGACCCTACTCAATTTGGTTTGAGCTCTCTGGTACCCTCCCTGCCTACAGCTGAAGTTTCATGACAAGGCAGTGACTTTTTTTTTTCTCTGAATCAGAAATTGTGTTGCCTCATCTGCAGTCTGTGAGGTCATATTTCATAGTGATTATGAAAACCTGAGCAGCCTGCCATTAATGGTCTATGTACATCTCCCAGCACGAAGGCATTGATACCTATTTTGTTCTTCAGAGCTTTTAGATCACTTGATTGTACTGCAATTAAAAAAGGTGAGTGAGAACAAATACAGCACCTTCCAGCTTTCCATATTTCTAAAACAGCCTTGTCAGCTGTGCAGGAGGTGAAAATGTGCCAGGCTCTAGTTGGTATTTCAGGTAAAAAAAGCACTCGAAAACAGCCAAGGATTCTCTGCTGCTCTTTTTGTCTGGCAGTGCTGGATTTATAGTATTATATGTGAAGTGGAAAGAATAGAAAACTCAGTGTTGGAAGAGCCACTTTAAGGTGAGAGGATAAAGAATTTGGAGGAAGTGTGTTCCTGTTCGGATGCATGTGTACGGTTTACCTAACATATGTACATACACACGCAAGTTTGAAGCAGCACTGATACTTGTTAGTTACTTGCAGTGATTTTGAGTAGAGTGCAGAGAGGTACAGGATACTATCCTAAGATAGTAAGCATTCCTATTTTTCTCCTGAGAATATTGTGGGATTCGATATTTGTAACAAATCAAGACCATTAGATGGTGAAGGATGGAAGAATAGTTCTGTAGATAGGAGAGTCCTGCCAGTTGCTGTTCTGGGTTTTGTAACTTTTCAGTTGTTCTGTGACAGGAGACTAGATTGGCTACTTGAGACAGTTGCAGGAACTATTTTGAAGCTACCTTAGTGCAGGAAACAGAAATAAAAATCTCTAACCTTGATGCTTTCATGCTTTTTGGAGGGGAGAGTTAAACTGATGTGTAAAAATCTCTGATCTTCTAAGTGTTGTTCAGTGATAGCTTGTTTAGTCAATGAGGTTATCAGGAAAACTCCTTTTCCCAGCACATGAAAGAACTAAAGCTGGGTTGTATTTTCCTCTTTAGGCAGAAACTTTTTTCAGATAGATTTCTAAACTTTAAAAAGAGCAGGTAGCCTAAGAAATCCAGGAAGTCTTGAAGCTTATCTACTGGCTGATGAAGTGAAACCATAGTTCCTCGTAGCATTTTTGTTAGTAATACTGGCCGAAGCATCTTTCATGTCTTTTCCATTGCACTCGCACAAATGCTTGGGCTACTGCATGGGGAAATGATCCAGCTGGTTGAGAGGTGTGGAGCCTGGTTCTTTTTCACCTGGATCATTCCCTCCCTTCATTGCTGCATGGCTGCACAGTAGCTGTACCAGGATAATCAGGGCAAGGGATGGGGCTGGAATGAGCAGGGAGATAAGGGCAGCTCAAGCAGCTGTGAGGCTAAATAAAATGCAGCCTACATAAAAAATTTTAAATTATTGCTGTGTTTATAACTAAGCTGGATGACACAGATCCTGCTGGGGTTCTTGCCACAGAGCTGGATCATTCAGCTAAGTCTGAGTTCTTAAATATGCTAACCATGAGCAAATGAACATGAGCAACAGCTGTTCGCAAACTTCAGTTTCATGTATTCATATTGATTGTTGTGCTACTTACTTACTTGGCTTAAATACCTTTTGTGTGGTTTTTTTAGCAAGTTCTCTGTGCACTTCCTTTACTTCCTTTTTTTTAAATTCTTCACATTTAAGTTCGCCAGTTGCTGTTCTCTGCAGCTCTTTGCTGCAATATTTTAATCATCTCTTCAGAAACTCTACAACATCCTGGGACATTTTGGGTTCAGTATTGCATGCACTTTTCTTATAGGTGCTACCCTAAATCTCTCATTCTCTATGCTGTTCCAGTATCAATTGGATTTTACTTTCCCTTGCACCTTTCCTGGGACTTGAATGTCAAATCTCTTCTCATCTGTAAAATTTCTCTCATCATCTTTTATACCCCAATGAATAATGGATGGGAAGCATTTTCTTGCCTTTTTTTTTTTCTGATGACACATCATCTTGCTGTGTGTAGCTGGCTTGGCCTCAAAATCCACTGGTGCCTGTCCATTCCTCCAAGTAGCATACAATATGAGCAGGATTTCTAAATTTACACTTTATTAGATTGTAGTGAGCTTGCTTTCTCTTGAAAAAAAAAGTCTAGGGCATTACTGTAGATATAGGACCCCTGCCCTCTTTGTGAAACTCATCCAAATTTTCCTTTTGTGCTGATAGGAAAATTCTGTGAGATAAAAAGGGAGGGAAGATGTGTAAAAAGGGTACTGTGTATTAATGCCACAGTATAACCAACAGCATACCAACAAAAGTAATCTTGCTGTGGTTTTGTCTGAGCTGATACACCTGTATGTGGCTCTCAAGAGACAGACATCTTGCTCTCTCCTCTTCTGCTCCTGGTTGTGTGGTGTTGGACCATCCCTTTACATTGGCTGTAGTGTTGATTGTATATAAAATGTAATAAGCCAGTTCAAATCACTAACCCAGGAGAGAACTGTGCTTTTTCAGTAGATTAATTTCCCCCTGCATGAGTGAGCTGAATTGGTTGGTGATTGAGATGCTGTTAGCACAAACACTGGTGCAAACTTGCAGAGCAACTGTGGAAAGGAAGGAGGGGAGCACAACTTTCTCCCTTCAGCAGCAGAGAGCTGTGTCAGCAGACCCATCTTGGGGAATGGCAGCATATCCATGACTTGGAGCGACAGAAGGAAGGGTCGGCCTCTGTCCATGGTGATCAGAGCCACATGAGTTTGTCTTTGCAGCTAGGAAAGCTAGAATACAGTAGGTCAAAGAAAAAAACAAACCCCAAATGAGGAAAGTTTCCTTGTTTTAAAAGCCTGGTGATACTTCTGTGATTGAAATGACTGCTCCTTATCAGAGGCAGATTTCAGTCTTCTCAAGAGCTTAGATCAGTGTTCCTTTTAGGTCTTTTTCATTATGAGGAGCCCAGTCAGCTGGGGAGAATTACATGTAACGTATCTTAAATGAAGCCCAAGTTGAAATATGAAGCTCCAGAAGGGGTCCAGCTCCAAAACTTGGGTGCACATCCTGTCACATGGCCCAAAGCACCTGGGCAGTGAGGTCGCTTTAGTGTCACTGTTGCTACAAACTGATAAATGCCTCAGCCTGTCTTCCAGATTGTAAAATAATTAATCGTGGCTGAAACTACTGGCATGGAAGTTGTAGTGTAAAGTTAATGTGGCATATGTAACCAGTGCACATTACCCTGGGCTGGGGAGAGGAAGAAGTATGTTACCTGCTGCAAATAGCTGCTTTGTCAGCAGTGGGGCTGTTTGAAAAAGGCGTCTCTGCCCAGTCCTCAGAAAGCTAATGTTGATTATATAAAAAATACTCATCCTGTTTCCAGCCTCCCACTCTTAAGCAGAGTCATCACAACAGTAATCAAATTGCAGAATATAGGTGGGTTTTTTTCAGCATCTTTGTTGGCTTCCCACAGTCTTGTGACACCTATACCCATGATTTGATCTACTTTGCTTTCATTGACAGGCCTGGCTGCAGCAGGGTAGACTCTGCTCCACCTTCCCTGTTCCTCTGCCAGTAGCACCAGCGCTGCTGCCTGTGAACTGGCCAGATAACTGGTCCAGGCTAGAAATCTGTTGTGTTTCCTTGTCTGTAGTGCAAATTGGTTGCCCAGTCCCATTTACTAGACAGCTACACAGACAAGTGTAAAGGTGTAAATAAGAAAGAATTTAGAGGAAACCAGAGCCTGAGCTGGCAGTGCTGCCAGCAGAAATGCTTACAAGACCGTAGTTGCAGAAAGCAAAACGGAGACTTTCTTTTGTGTGCAACACATTGATGTAAAACACGGATTCTGTTTCTTTCTCTTGCCCTTTCTGGTTCCTCAGTGGCTCCCATTCCTTACTCCAGGTCACTGCAGACCTTCAGCATTACCAGCAAATCACATCCCTGTTCCATGGAGACAGTCATGTTGCCCACAGGTAATGCAGGTCTTAAACTGCAGTTAAGTATTTGAGAAACATTATTCTCTGTTTGGAGGCAATGCTTTTGCAGAATAAATCTGCCTGGCAGGCATATGAGTGATCTTTCTCCTTTAAAAGGCTCTCCTGCACTGCCCAGGCAAATTTAAAAAATACATGAAAAATCAACCAGAATCCACTTGGTTGATAATGTTAGTCAAAATTATTTTACTTCAAAGTTTGATCACTGTTGCATTTCAGGTGGTTTTTAGAGAGAAGCTGGGTCACAGATGTAATTTTGGTGCATTAAGCGACACAGTCTGATAATGCTTCAAGACTAGTGCTAATTGACCAAGCAATGATGTTTTCAATAAAACTAGTAAAGCCAGAGCAATTTTAGGATTTAATAGTATTTCCAAGTGTGAGCTGTGGTTTAAGACCTAGATCTTTTGGTTTTAATGTTGCAATCAATTTTGTGAATAGGATGCATTCAGCAATTGGACAAGGGCAAGGTTTGTAAGGAAGTGCTGTTTTACTTGGGCATACTCTAGCACTTCAACCTCAGAAAGAATTCTAAGGTTTTCACTTCCTGGAGAGCAGTGAAGCAAAAAATATTCTATACTGCCTGTTAAAAATGAAACAAAGCTATTAAATCATTAAAAAAAAGTGTGTTGCTTTTACAGATACAGGTTATTTTCAATTCTTTTCAGACATTTGACTTGATATTTGGTAATTGTCAGCTTTGTATGAATAACTCAGTCTTACTTTCAGGTGACCATTTCTAAATATACTTATTAATAAAACAGTGAAAGCTTTGGTCTGAAACATCCATTTTGTTGTGTTTTCTTTCTGAACGCATTAGAAGTGTTCTGTTTTTTTTTAACAAGACTTTCCAATATTTACCAAGTTACATAACTTCATGCTTTTATACTATGGGTTGACCTCTAGAAATACCACATACGTTCCGAGCATTAAACAGAATGAGTACTGTTTGTTTTAATAGTTGTGTCTGTCAAGCTTGCAGCATAAATATCTGAAGTGACATTTTTTATTAATTAATGCTTTAGCCACTGACATTCAGAAGTGGATTAGAAACATAAGCCATGGAGCTGTCCCTTGTCACCAACAGACAAAATCTCAGCAGACACAAATTCTACCTAAAATCATGTCAAGTTTAACTCTGCAGGTTATAAATAACTGAAACTCCATGCTTACCTTAAGTTCCCTAACTGATTTGATAGTTCTCTGCAACAGAAGAATGATGTGAAAATAAGTGTGGTATGTGTCACTTTGGGATTCCAGTATCTGACTCTTTCCAGTGTACAGTATTTTGCTGAGGTGACCTACATTATTTAAACCTCAGGCTTTATTATTATTATTACATAAACAAAACAAGTGGATGATGAAATTCAGGTATCTTAATTTAACATTTGAGACCATACAAAGAACTTTAAATACTGACGGTTGATCTCCTTCATTATTGGGTGGAAAAGGAAACATTTACTTTATTCATGGGAAAGTCCCCTGAATATCTTGGACTTCCCAGAAGATTTGAGTTTCAGAATATAAATTTGCATTCATATTACTTTAGAATGTCATATTTAATCAGTGTAATCTCTAAGAGCCTTCAGTCCAGTCTTACAGTACTCTATTCTGATAAATTAGATGTGTCTATTAGTATTTTCACACTGTAAAATTAACAGAGACTCTGGAAACATTTCTTTGGAATAAAAATATTTCAGGTAATAATAAACATGTTTATGTGGTTCTCTGGCTTTATCACATTATTCCATTAAAGCATACCTGATATGTAATTTAAATTAATACAATTAAGGAAACACCAGTATGGAGGTGATTCCTTTTTCTGTTACAGGTCTGAGATTTCTGTATGTTGTATTCTTGGCCCTTGGGCTTGGAGCACTCAGGTTAACCACTGGTGTAGGCCTGTGTAATGCTCTGGTTTTTGTTTGTATCTTTTTATAAGTTGTTCCTGATCTGCTCAGAGCACCACGAGAGAGCTGGGTGATCTGAATAGTTTCAAAGTAGCTTTAGCTTTGTTCACATAAGCATTTGTCACAGACCCAGTAACTGAGACTGTGGATTTCCCTAGCACATCTACAGAGTGAAGCCTGTGCAGGAGGCGGTCATATTAAATACCCTTGTCCCAGCAACATCTTAGTTCTTCTTCACTTTAGGAGAGTGACTCTGCTGAGCAGTCAGTCATCGCTCCTGTAGTTGTTTGCTGAGAACAAGTTTCAGTCATTCCCTCACCTCAGAGATAACCCTTTATTTAATAAGAACATGTAGAGGTTCTCCCTACAGAGTTACAGGCTGCCCCAGGCTTGGAATTGCAACAGTTCTTCCAGCTGATGCCTCAGACCTGGAATGTTTAAAGGTTGCTTGGAAAGTGGACAGAGATCCTTACAACATGTCAAAAGGTTGTCAAAATATGTCATACAGCATTTAGGTGGTTCTTATTCTGCCAGAATGAATGGTGAGGCAGTAAAAGACCATGAAACATAGAAATGCATATGGAGGAGAACAAATACAATATTCATCTGAATGACTCTGGCAGGTCAAGTGGAAATCTCAAGTGCTGACAGCTCTACCCAGTGGAAAAAAGGAACACATGCACCTTCTTTTAGATGGATCTTAGCCTTGCTAACTTGGTGTCATTTTCTGCTCTGAATACTCCTTTAATTATTGTAGTGACACAGTCCTCTTTTCTCCCTGTTAGTGGGAAAGGAGAAGGTCTCTGACTGCTTGCAGAATTATCCTCCTTTCTGTCACTCTGGGCTGCCTTAGCTCTTCTGCTGGAACACCTTCACATGCCAGTGTTTGCTGCGTAAGGAAGTGGCTCAAAATGTTCTGCTGGTTGACCAGCAGAATTATTTAATTATTTATTTGGCATATCTAGATATCTGGGTGGTAGGAGAGAACTGCTTCTAAATTGCTCACTGTGCCAGCCAGGTACAACCTGCCTCCTTACAAGGAGTGATGGAGCTGCTTCAGTGTGGCGCTGAGCCCAAGCTAACAGCCTGTGCTGAGAGGCAGGGCGTCCCAGCTCGGGCACAGGGCCTCCTTAGCAGAAAAGGTGTTAGTTTACTGTACTCTGTACTCCAGTTACCTGGGGTCAGGCTGCATTAATAGGCTTTTAGATGAGTGCTGTTTCCATCCGGCAAGCTTCCACCCGGGGCGGAGCAGAACCCCCTCACTTGTCATAGTATAGATGTAATCATATCATCCTTTTTAAATAAAGACTGCCGTCACACTGGTGTGCGGTCACAGTTCAGCACTGGAGTTAGAAGGGCAAATATGAGAAGTGGCTGGCTTCAGGTAGCTGCCCTCAGTTGGGCTCAGGTCAGCTTCAGATGCCATGGAGTCATGGATTCGTCACTTCTCCCCCCACAGCAGTTTCAGTCAAAGGTAAAATGAGAATTTGATTAGGGCCAGAAATTAAAGCTCATCATGAGTGGCTGTGCTGATTATTGACTTGGTAGGCCTGTACCAATTGCAAAGAGCCTGTTCCTGGAGTTGTGGTGTATTCAGCAGGAGCATTAGCTCCCTGATAGCATGATAAAAAATCATTTGGTGCCTATACTTTATGTTGCATTAAAGATGTCTGCCTACAAATGATCCTGTTCAGACACACTGTTGTGGTGGGTTTTATTAAGTAACCAGCAGCTACACGTGATGAGATGAGCCACAGTACTTTCAGCAGACACAGGGAGGAAAGAGGCATGTATCTTGTCATTTTAATGTGGTTTCATTTTTGCGAAAGGAAAGCTTTTACAGTTGTTAGGAATTGCAAGAAATCTGCATAGATTGAAAATTAGGTGATTTTTATGTCCTAAAAATAATGTCAGAGAACAGATGGTAAGCTGTAGTAAAGTGCAGTCAGTTCGTAAGTAATTGAAATGCATAAATATGATATTGGTAACGAATGTGTTAAGAATGACAAAATGGGCGGAATTCTCAGAAGTCTCTGCAAATAGATTGAATATGTTGGCCAGGACATTCGTAAAAATGTCTTGCTTCTCTAAAATTCAGTTTGCAGATATCTTTTGGCGGGTTTTGGATTTTTTTTACCATGCATATAAAGGTGTTTATAAATAGTTACCATAGTTCTGTTCTGCATGTTGAGGATCACAAACTTAAAGCATGTGAATTAGTCTTTTAATACCCTAAGTGCCTTCAATAGGAGCACAGAGCATTTATAAATAGAACATATTTATGGATTACATTTTCAATAATAATTATAGTTACCTAATGACTTTATAACCTTCTTGGGATTTGTTTTGACATTTTGTTTTGTCTAAGCAAAGTCTGACGGTATTTTGGGGGCATTTCTGAATAGGGAGGGGATAAGACAGTGGAGAGTCGTTTGCTTTTCACTTAATGCCTTAGGAAATGCTTGCTTTGGTGTCTGTCCTTGGGCACTTCTGGGCTCTGCTCATGTATTCACATAAGACCTATCCCAACTATTAGATAAGGTTAGTAAAAAGGGGTGGGGGGGTTATATATATGTATATTTATAATCGGTATTGAACAAAAAAAGGCAGTATAGGTTAAACTTGAATGAAATTATGTGTGTGTACCAAATGCTTGCTGGATGCTTTTGTGTTTATTCGTGTAATTTGTGATATAAGAAACTAATTGCAGTTAATAGCTGTCAGAGTATTTTTTTCTTCTTAAAAGCTTGAAGGCAGAAACACTAGGTACTAGAACAATGCCCAGAGTATGGAGTCAAATAAGGAAGATACAGCAAAGAAGAGTGTTTAAGCAACTTTCACTCATACACCTTACCTGTGCCTACTGATTCACCATCTGCCTGGTAAATGCCAGCATGCTTGAGTTGTGCTAACAGAGAACAAAATCTAGAGGAGATTGCTGATTTGGGTGCTCACCACTGCAGTGGTGAGATTACATTTTTGCCCTTGTTTTAAAATTTGCCACTGCTTTTTTTGTAGTGAAAGGGAGGTTGAGCATGCAACACAAGTAATTTCCAATACTTTCATCACTCATCTATCTAAATCTGGTAAGTATGAGAATTTTTCGCTGAGTTTAGAAGTGTAATAAAAGTTTTGTTGAAAAAGTCATGAGCCAGAAAAATTTGTTAATTTTAGTTAAGAGTCCTGGTTGCATTTCTTCTGTGTTCTGTATGAAAATGCTACCTTGTTCGCATCTTTTGCAGTGGCTGTTACAGCCTGTGTTCAGTCAGCAGAGTTTTTAGACACTGCTCTGAGTGTCATGTTGATGGAGGGTGGGACTACAGATATTACATTCTGTTGATGGAATGATTCTAATTTGTGCGAGATATTTTTACAGTGAGATTAAATTTTTCTTGTATGTTCAAGATTAAACACTTCAGTGACAAGAAGAATCTTTCCAGCTTTTTATTCTTCAGTTTGCCTGGCAGATTGCTTTATTGCAGATTATTTGCAGAACACAATCTGAAGACTCTTCTTCATTTTTGGCATTTTTAGTGGCATCGGTTGTTGTGGCCATTCTTTTATTTCCACTTCCACTTGGTTTGCCCAGCCTTTGGGCTTCCCTGACCCAGAAGCTGCTGTGATCATCGAATGGCTTTGTGGAGAACCCATTCAGTGAAGTGGTAAAAGGTAGATTTCAGATGAAGCAGCAAACATAGGTTGTGTTCACAGTATGACACACAGACTTGTCACCCAAGGGATAGGACAGGGGGAGCAAATGCCCAGGAGCAGTGGCAGTGCCAGCTTGGGATGACAAAGAAGCTGTGATGTAAATTCTTGTGCCAACCCACTATAGTCATTAGTGACAAAGAGAGATAATTATGGGCCTGTCTTGTCCTGTTAAGCACTTATTACTGGTTATTTGAAGTCCCATGTGTTAGCTGTAAATAAAATTATTTTTTTCTGAACATTTTCAGTCTGGCAGCCGCTGAATGGAGTTCATAAGGTGGCTGTTGAGCTGTGGCTGAAAGGGCTGCTACTCTGCAAGGTGACAGTGGAAATGTTTACAGATTGCAGGTCATTGTTCTCAGTACTTATGCTGGAAATGTGAAAACAATTGTGTACCAGAGTGGTGTTTGATATCTTCTCAGTGCTGTCGTGGTAGATATATGGCTTTATAAAGCCACATGCAGTAAATACGGAATGAGTCAAATTCCTGGAACTTTGGATACTGGAGTGGTGCTTGCTTCTTGAACAATTGTACTGGCACACCTGCTGTGAATACAGGGCTTGAGAAACAGGCATTGTCTCAATTTCCCTTCCCTCAGCTGCTCTGGTCCTTTACTGCCATGAGCGGCTGGGTGACTGGGTATTTCCCTGGATCAGGAGCCTAATGTGGCAGTAGAGTGACCTCTGAAGGTGTTGGGTGAGCAAATGACTGGGTGTAGTACAAGTTAGGCTCAGAATGGGCGTGAGTCTGTTGGGTCTCTGCTCTGCACTGTTTCTGGAGGCTGTCGTTTTTCTTCAGAATCTGTGTGTATACTTGAATAAAATCCAGAAGTCAGAGGGTTCTTTACAGCGTGTCTCTTGGTGAAGCTGTGCTTGCTGGGGAGCAGGTGTGACAGTCCCTCCGAGGCGTAAAGCGAACCGTGTTGCCTGGAGGTTCGGTTATGTCGTGTGGGCAGTAACTGTCAGTGTAAGCTGGAACTGCTGACAGTGAATTGCCACCGTAATGCTAATAAAGAGAGAAAAGAAAGGCTTGCGGGGAGAGGTGCTGTGTTTTACTGTGCCAACTGTCCAACCGAAAAACATGGAAAGCTTTGGGGTATTAAGGACTTTCACGTACAAAAGTGGATGGCAAGTTTTATCTGTTCTAACAGCCACAGTGTGGTACTTTGGTTCTTGGATTTAATGGTGTTTGGGAAAGGACCTCCACCTTTCTTTTCTCCAGCCTGCCTTGGGAGATGCAAAGCAGCCTGTCTGCAGAGTAGGAAAGCTCCATGGCTTGTGTGAGCAAGGGGAAACCAAGGAGCAGAGCCTAATCTTTAGGAGACATACTGAAATTCATGGGGGTAAGTCAGACGGGAGATAGAAGAAGATTTAGGGAAGCAAAATAGAGCAGGCAGACCACAGACAGACTGAGGGGAGGATACTAAAGAGTGAAGAGATGAGAGCTGTGGGAAGACAATTATATTTTATCCTGACTCTCTAGGCAGGTGGGAGGGGAGGTAACTAACAGCTCATGCTCCGAATACACAGCATTGATGCTCACTTTAACTAACAGGGATTACAGGAGTTAGCATTACCTGTAGCACCTTGTTCAGCATCCTGTCTTCAAGATAGTGAAGATCAGTAGGTATCTCAAAAGATTACTGGAACCTGCAAAGATTACATGGTACATAATCTTCCCCCTCATGAAACTGTCTATTTGAATTTTTAAAGATTAGAAATCAATTTAAATCCCGACTCGTTCGGTTTTTATCTTCCTTTTGGTTCTGCACTTTTTTTTGGCATGAAAAAACTGTACTAATTCAGGATATTCTTGGATATTCTTTTTACCCAAGTGCCTGTCTAAACCCATGTTTAAATCCTAATGAATTTCTTATCCTCAGTAGCATCATTGCTCCATTTATGCAGTACATGAAGTATCAATTTTCATAGTTTTTAATAGATTTTTTTATTTTTCATTTTTATACTTTAAAATTTGACGTCTTTAAGCTTTGCTAGTTTTATAAGCAGACAGTGCATGTTTCTAGTTTACTTACCCTGTTAATAATTTAAATAGATTTTCTACATTTTGAATAATGCCTCTCTTTTCTGGGATAAATAATAAAAATCTGTTCAGTCTCTTCATGCAACAGGTTTTCATTGCCCTAAATACTTGCTTTCTCTGAACACCGAAACTGCACAGAAACCATTTCTAATATGGGCTCCCAGCCTCTGCGCTGTGATCCAGCTGATGTATAGAGTCCAGCTATACAAATATAGTAGTTAAAGATTGCCCTGTTTCTTGCTGTTGTTGCAGTCTAGCTTTTCTTGTCGTAAATGCGTGTCAAGGAGAAATCTGAAGTGATCTCTCTGCAGTAATCCTTAGCTAAGTGCCCTTTCCAGGTTTATGCAACTAAGGAGACAGATTTATTTGGATTTTTCTTCAGTGTGTGTAGTTCAGTTGCATTCTGCAACTGTTTGTTTTTATTAGCATCTGTCTTCTGTGCTCATGGTGTAAATTCAGCTGGGACAGTTAGTTATCCTCTGCTGAACTCCTTTCTCCCAGTCTAGATTTGGCTAAAAGAAATGCCAGTGTGTCAGCTGAATGTCTCGCTGTTCAGCTCTTCGCTTCCAGAGTTTGAGATCATTAGTAAGTATGTTATTAATAAAAAGTATTTGTAAATATAATACTGCTGCCAGTTTTGAACTAATGAAGAAATCTCTGTATTACAAAAGTGATGAGTTAAACCATCTCTAAGCAGGTAGTCTCATCAGCTTTCTGACGTTCAGAGTTTATACCCAGGATGTTTTAAGCAAGCAGTCTCTGGTTTTCCAGCTCTAGTCGTTAATAGCTCTTGTTTTCAGTTAGTTTCACTTAGAATACTTGGTTCAATTACTGCAGTTACTAATCTTTTTTCAAAGTATGTGCATGTGGGTGTCATCTCCTGACAAGTTGGAAAGTAGCCTGGAAGCAAGGAAAAATGAGAAGTGTGCTCCCTTGGGTCCCATAAGCTGTCCGTGCCCTGGAGACTTGTTCCCCGCTAGGGGCATTTTCAGATCCCTGTCTCCAATTGAGAAGTCCTGGTGTGGTGCCTGCCAGGAAAATCAGTGCCAGGGAGCAGGGTGGACCGCTGTGAACAGGGCAGGAGGAATAAGGAGGGGGTGGCACCCACAAGAACAGAAAGATGCTGGGATACTGATCAGCAAAGCTTGTCTCGACTTAGGGGTACGAAAGCTTAGAAAGAAGATATACAGATTGGCATTCATTTGTATGCATGGGGAGGTTAAGGTTTCAAACCAAACATATTTTCATCTGTTAACACTGAATTGCAAGAACTAATAGGAATTGACGACCTTAATTTCAGCCGCCATGGCCTTACCCATACACACAACTTAGTAAGTGTTTATGTTCGGTGTGCGTGGTCCTGTACATCTTGGCAATTTTGATCATACCCAAGCATCATAAAACAATGTAGTGACCAGTGTCTCTGGAATATGATGCCTTGATGCTCAAAAATCTCATTCCTCCTTTTTCTCACAAATTACTGTAAAAGGTAGTAGTGAAGCTGTTAAAATACAAATACCGTGATGTATAAGTGCAAGGTAAATTGAACCAGAATCCTTAGAACCTGTAAATAACATGAGACTGAGAGCTTGTCAAAAAACTACAGGTCATTGGAAACTCACTGAAACTGCATGTGTCAAGATATAAATCTTGCAGGCAGCTTCCTGCATTGCTTGGTGCTTACAGTATGAAATGAGGAAGTTCCTTTTAGGTGGTTGCAATTCATGTTAAGAATTTGATTTCCAAAATGTTGGTGTTGTAGAAGAGGGAGTATCTCAAACAGTTAATCCTTTTGCTGATTACATATGCAAAAGATGATGCAAGTGTGGAAGCCAAGCTTGTAACGACAGAGGACCTTTGCTGAATAGTGTATGAGAGGACTGGAAATTCTTCCTAGGAAAACACTGCATTTATCAGCAGGAATTTGGCAGCATATTTACCTTTGTGAACATTGCTAAACGATACTTGCACATTTCATCCATCTCTAATCCCAATTGACTCCATGCAGGAATCACGATTTCTATCAGCAAACAAGAGCATTATTAGTTTTGCAATATACTTGGATTTATAGCTGGGAAGTTGTTTTTTAAAGTTCTTTGGAGATACTTGCTAGGGGATGTTGCTGATGTAAAAGATCTGCTCCTGAAATGGTTCCGATGCGGTAGTCTTTTGGCTGGAGTCACCATGATACATGCAGAGAATTGGGAAAAAGTTGTTGATTTGCTTACCTTGGACAAATGGTAAAAATGGTAGTGGAAATGGTAAAAATCAAAGGGAAACCTATGGTAGTCTGGTTTGTTCAGAGTACAGAATACTCAAAAATGGGCATGTAACATGGAGGAGTAAGTGTTAAAACTTGTGCGTTAAAGTTGGGATAGAAAACCAGTTAAACTGTTTTAATTAAGTCTTTAAAAGCTGTTTGGTAATGTATATTGCAGATAGTAATAGTGCATGCGTTTTTGTGTGTGCTTTTTGAAATATGAAACACAACATGGGAAAGACTTGGTATTGGTAGGAAAGAACTGAGTTATTGTATGGATACAGGCTGTTCTTGAAATTCTTACAAAATTATAATATCTAGACTACTTAAAATACAGTGAGTTTACAACTAATTTCTTTCATAGCCAGTTTACAAGTATATACTTAGTATTATTTATCTGTGGGCATGTCAGACTAATACTTGGTTTGTAGCACAGAAGTCTTGGGGAGAGAGAGGCATAACAAAATTCCACTGCTTAGAATAATTTAATTTGCTTTTTTTAAAAGCTGGTATGTTTTCTTTTATTGTTTGTTTTTAAGGAAAATCAGGTTTAATTCTTTTCCCTCTTTACTGATGTTGGAACTAAATCTTTGGTGTTTTACATTTCAGTGTACACACACACACAAACACAAGCTTATTTGAATGGTCACTTTCAATAGTAAATATACAGATTTTGATTTTTATACATTGACTTGCTTTCTTTAGATGTAGGATGCAGTTACTACTGTGAAATGCTGTTTTATCTTTTTTGATTATCAATCGCTTACTGTAAGACACACATTTCATTTTCAGGGTTGAAATGTGACTCTGCTGTTTTAGGCAGTATAAAAGGTATTCTCTTTCCTGTAACACTGAGGTATAGTTTGCATTGAAATGGAAGTTTCCCTGACCTTGTGGTTAAAATTAAATGTCTGGAGTGTGCACAGGGTGCCACCACCTGTATTGATGCTTCTAATTCTTCCTCGGGGGGCCAGTTAAGGCCAGAAGGAGAGGGGCATTTCTGCTTCTTTCCACCTTTCTTCTGATCTGAGCATCCTCTGCCTCCAGGCCCCTTCCCAAAGCAGAAATGCTTAGAGGTTGTTTTGGATCAGCTCTGAAGAGAGGTGTGCTGCCCTAGGGCAGCCAGAGGCGTGAGTAGATGGAGCAGCACAGGGTGCTACACAGAATTTGTATTGTGGCTATGGGAGTAATACCCATTCTTAATATTTGGTATTTGGAGTTCTGTATAATACAGTAACATTGCTATATAATTTCCTTGTATTTTGAAGTTCTTTCTTATATCAAATATTTTCATATCAGTACTTTAAGAAGAACTGAGAAGTGATTTTCTCAGATCAGTGCAGAATTTAACAGGCATTGCACTCTGCCTACTTACACGGGTTTGGAAGTTATGCAACCTCTTTTTATAGAGTTGTGTGTTCTGGTGATCTAGGTTTGCTCAGTTAGTGCTTAGAAATATAAGTGTATTAGGAGCTATATATGATAAAAAACATAGGTCATGGCGAACTACTGTGTACCTCTAAATAGAAAAACATTTGCGGTAAGGTTCAAGTAGAAATGGCTTCCATCATTTTGTATACTGGCTTTAAAATTACTGGGTGGAAGAGGCTAAATTGCTGTGACGTAGAGCCATACACAGTCTCATTGTGGAAGGAACTTGCATGGAGATGTTGCATATTTAGTTCAGGCAAAGATGACTGAGAACTGAGCGCCCAGAACAGAAACAATTGCTGTTGGTATCTGCAGACTGCAGCTGGGGGGAGAGGGAGGGCTGTAACAGGGCATGTTGTCACCTTGGCACTGAGGGAGTGCCCTTCCTGACATACCAACAGGTCTTTATTCCAAATTGCAGAGGTGCTAGGTCATCATAGTGCAATTGCTCAGTTTTTTTAGGATGAGCAAAACGCGTTTTTTCTGTTCTCATTGTTGGAGGAGACTGGACTTGTTTTTCAGAAACATTACACGCAGAAAAATCAACCTGAGGCAAACACCTGGCATGAAAAGAATTTGCCTGAATACTAATAGTTTGGCAACATTTAATAAGCAAATGAAAACAGTATGTAGTAATGGGAATTCAGCTGCAGTGATTGCTGCCAGATCCACCAAGAATAATGGACTTGCATACCAACCCAGACTTACGACAAATATTGTGATTGTAGGTAACTAAATGACCATGGAATCTGGAGCAGAGAACCAGCAGAGTGGAGATGCAGCCGGTACAGAGGCAGAAACCCAACAGATGACAGTACAGGCACAACCACAGATTGCAACGTTAGCCCAGGTATAAAAATCATATGGTGTAATAGTTTTACTTATGATTAATATTTTTAAGAGGGATAATGTCTGCTCACGGGGCTGAGAGAAGATTCCATTGATAACATTCTGAAACAGGTGTGATGTATAGTTCTTTTAATATTTGTCTTCACATTTTTAAAGCAGTAGAGACTTTTAACTTCCCATCACATTAGGCTGTGTTAGTTCTGAAGAACTGTATGTGTGTAAATTGTGTAATGTTAACACAGTAAGGAAAGAAAATATTTCTAGCATTCTTTACCACAACCATACCACTGAAAGGTATTTTTTTCAGTACATGTAATCTACTGTCTTTTTTATATTGACTGGATTGTCTTGCTGTTGTGTTTTCTGTAAAAAACTTGTCTGTAGTAGTCAGTTTAATTCTGAAGAACACAAACTGAATACATAGATAAATAATGCAGCAAATACAACATCTTATCAAATGGGATTAATATTATAAGCATTATAATCAAGTGGAACAATCTGGCACCTGACAGCTCGTGTTATCCTGTTGTCTCCAGAGTTTCACAGAATTGTTGGCGAGTTAGAGAGACAGAAGTAGATGATTTGTTATCCTCAAATTATTTTGGAGAGACACGAAATGCAATCCCAGCTACATCTCTGATTTTGGAACTGGGTTTCATTTGCAAATACACTTATGGTTGGCAGAAGCAAGGTTGTATAAAGGACTACAGAATCTGTTTGGCTCTCTCATGTAACCATTTAATTTTAAAACTATTTGTAGTCTGCAAAGAACAAATGGGTGTTTTTGATCTCATAGTTTATGGAATTGAGTGTCTTTTAAGTGGCACAAGTGTTAAATCACTTAACATTTTATAAAGGATTAGTGTCTTTTTAAAGTCATTACACCTTCTGGTAGTCCAGAGATAGTACACTTCCATTCAAGTGATCGTGTAGGGATTGGAGCTGTTTAAATGCACTGGGTGATTTTGTTGGGTGAAGCTGTAGTGCGAATTTACAAGCCACCAGCTGCCCTGCGCCAGCTTGCCTCTTTGGGCAGTTTTCTCACTGTCTAACTTAGGCACAGGATGTAGGTGGTGTGAATAACACTTCAGTGTGAACTGAGTGGAAGTAGTTTATTTCTCTTGCAAAATCAGTAAACTGCTTCTCACTTGATTTGCTTTAAGGTTTAGTCCAGAGAAGCAAGAATGTTTTAAATTTATGTGCTAACATACTGACCCTCCAGGGAACTGAACTTACAAGTAGGTAGTGGGTAGAATGCACTTTACTTGGACATAATTACCCCAGTACTTGAATGAGATTTTTTCCCAAGTAAGAAAACACTTTAGAAGTATGGTTAAAATCCACGTGAACCACCATGTTGTCGTTCACTGTACTATTTGCACCTTAGCTTTTCCCCAGCCTGTATATGGTTTGTGGAGGCAATACAACAGTCTAAACATAATTCCTTGTGTTGTTCACATCATTGCTACATTACTATGATATTTTTAACAAGTGAAGTGGCAGTGTTTGGCATTAGGGAGTGCCCTCAGAGGCTTAGCCAAATCTAAATAACTAATTATGTCAATTTAATTCTTTCATTATCTCTTGTAAGGTCGTCCCTCTTGCAAGCTTAGTTTAATTGCTGCATTTTTAGTGAGTTCAGGGCGTTTTCAGCATCAAAAGGAAACTTGTCCCAGTTCCACAAGGTATGAGTCAGAGATATCTGCGGAAGTTACACTCTGCTGTGGGCTTAATCCAGCCACAGTGGCCTCCAGTTGATCAGCTCTGCTGTCATTGCCAGAGACTGTTTAGTCACGCATGCATTATTAAGAAAGGTCGCTTGGTAAAGGAATATAATTTGCCAGAGAAAAGTGCTCTCATGTTAATCTCAGTCCCAGTTTCTCTCAGATATGAATTAAGTACCACCATGTAATGCCGCAGCTGCTTTCCTGAAAAAGGAAATGCAAATTGGTGGATTAGGGAGAAACAGCTGTGGAGGAGAGAGGTCTACATGTAATTCTCTTTAATTTTGTTGTTAAGCAAGATTTCATTATAAGTGGTGGATGTTTATGGAAATTCAGAGATGAGCTATTGCAGCTTTTTGAGAACCATGTGTTCACGGACAGCAGAGGATTTCCTTCTGCATCCAGTATATAGCAGCCCTTTGAGATTAGGTAGGATAGCAGTGCAGCCCTTTCTTGCACTACAGCTGTGTGGATCAGATTTTTTTGAAATGCTGTTCGACCCTGGAGGATTCCTAGATTTTCCAGACTTGGGTGTCTAGAAGAAGGCTGACTAGTCAGTGACCCATGACCCGGCTGAGGTCTGCCAGAGCAGCTCGAGCTTGCCTGCAGTCCTTCCCTGAGAGCAATGATGTGTGGGAGGGACGCAGACTTGAGGGCGGGGTGTGCTGGCACAGCAGCCCTGGCACCCTGCAGCCTTTCAGGAGCCCCCAAGCCCCAAACACACACATTGTGTCACCAGATAGTTGGGAGTACTGGATGTGCAGTGGGCATTGGCCCAGCCATGGAGCAGCCTTGGTACATGGCACTTCAGCTGCGCAGAGCAGTTCCTGTGGCCTGCCCGGGTGAGGCTACCCCATGCAGTGTGAACGGCTTTGTGTGGCTGCCGCTGTCCCCGAAGCCCAAGCCATAATGTGCCCTGCTGAGGTCATCAGTGTATCCCTGTTGGCATAGCTGCCATGCCTGCAGGTCTGTGCTGGAGAAACACAGTTGTGTTTATAAAGGTGGGCAATTTTTCCTCATAGAAATGACCCTTGAAACTACAGTTTGTGTTGACCTGTTACACAATAATCACAATGACTGCCTATAAAATACTTATTTCCACTGCAAACTCATGGGGTTTCTGTCTGAACACATGATCCGTTTTCTTCATTTACATGCACTTTGCCAGCTACTCATATGGTTTAATATGTAGAAAGTGAAAGGTATGATTCCCTAAAAATGTTAAGTTCTTACATCTGGCAAACTCTTTGCATTTTCTTGAGTGAGACCAAAAATAGCTTCACTCCCATATGTTTCTGCCTCTGACTCAGCAGTGTCTGTAGGAGTATACCCGAGTCTGAGCAGTATCCAAGTGAAGTAAGTGAAAGGTAATGATGTGATCGTATCAGGTTACCTCAAAATAGAGACAGTTGTGTTTTCTTATTCTTGTCAGTGATTTTACAAATTATGTAGAAATTCTGCATTAGATTATTTTATGAAGTAGGTCAGGTATTTGGCTCAGGCAGTTCAGGGGGTTTTATATTATGCTGAAACATTTGGGTCATCCAGCTGGGGTCTAGAAGAGACATACTTTTTTCACCAAAACAAATACTCAACTAAGGAGATTTTGCAATAACCTAATTTATGCTCACACTGTCTCTTCTTTGCAGGTATCTATGCCAGCAGCTCACGCAACGTCTTCTGCACCCACGGTGACCTTAGTTCAGCTGCCCAATGGGCAGACGGTTCAAGTGCATGGAGTAATTCAGGCTGCCCAGCCATCAGTTATTCAGTCTCCACAGGTCCAGACAGTTCAGGTACTGACTGAAGAAATTCCTAACATTTGAATTGGGCCTTTGAAATAGGCCTGTCATTGCACTGGTTTTGATATATTTGTGTCCTGGATTGCGTTTTTGCAAATCTGTAGTATTTGCTACTCTGACTTTTTTTTCTGTTCTGTCTTAACCACTTTTCATTTTCAAACATTGCTGAGTTTCATTTCCCTCTAGAATTTGTTTGGTGAGTTTAACAACTTTATGGTTTTCCTTACGGTATTACTCTACTTTTTCTCTCTACTGTATTTCCATACGTTTTTATTGAGTAAGAGTTCATACTATTCTGAAGCAAACAGAAGGATGAACTTTCTTTTAATAATGTAATTTTTAGTAATTAATGAGACCAGTATTCTAGGATGAGAGTCTTTGCTACATAGGAAATATTTGCATTGGTTTACAAAACAGGTCTCTGTATGTTACTGGTGCTTAAAATAAACTTAACAGTGCTTACATAGAAATGGTTTTAAAATGTGCCGGTTGAGTGTTGTGTGCTTTGTTAAGCCTTAGCATTTTCTCCTCTGTAAAGCAGGATAGGTAATGTGATATGATGAGGTAGCTTGAATATAGAGGAGACGAGTAGTCTGAAATCTTTAAACCTCTAACTTGCTTCTTATCCACTTGACATTCAGTGTTACTGAATGCAAAAATTGTTTGGTGTACAGCAGCTACACGGGACAAGGACTGTACATTATTTATTTGCTGTTAGAACACTGAGCGCAAAAATTTTTAATTTCAAAAAGTAGGTATTGTGACTTTTTGATACAGATATTTAACTGGATATTATTTTAAAAAATAAGGCATGCATAATTTAAAATTAGGCCATTCTGATAATAATCTTTGTTTTTTCCTTATCAGCTTCAGTGCTGAGTTTGTGGCAGGCTCTACCACCCTCAGCCATTGCAGTCAAAAGTTTAGCGTTTTAATCTATCAGAGGTGAGCAGTTTTGAGATAAGTAAGACAAGTTACTAGCCTGGAGGTGGAAGATAAGAGACTGACAATGAAGCCATGCTTGGAATTCGCCTGATTCAATGCAGATCCTTTGTGTTTTGATATTCAGAGCCCAGTAGTTCACAGTCAGCCTTGGACATATTCAGGCCCTCTATCTGACATTGTGAGATGTGGGTGCCAGCAAGATTTTTGAGCCTTCAGGAATTTTCTCTACAGTGCATAAAATGTCAGGCTGTGAGCTCTGTTTCTCACATAAGCATCATTAGCTTTTGTATATTTTGTCATGTACATTTCTAATTTAAAATTATCTAAATTGTTTAAATATGATTTTTTTTTTATCTTTCCTGCATAAACATTACTCTTTTTTTAGCACAGCTATTCAGAATTGCAGCACTACAATTTTTTTTAATATCTTCATATATGGCATTTTCCTGGCAATTTCCCCTATAAAAGGCAGTCTCTCTTTAACACATATACCTCATTATTTATAAATTGATGTTTCTTCAGTATTTTATTCTTTGTTTCCAAACGTTTCTGCTATCTTAATTTGATTTAGTTATTCTCTCCCTTAATTTTACTAAAAAATCTTTGTTTCCTTGCAATGGATGAAACAAAAAATCATAGAAGGCAAAAACTGAATGGTATTACTATTTATGTTTTCTTATTGGAGTATTTAAATTATAAAGAACATTCTGATGGGTAGATCACTGACTGTGGTCATCCTTTCCTGGATGTGTTACTAAGCAGTAACTTTCTGTTCATTGTCTAGATAGAATACTTGCATTGTGAATACTTATATTGTGGTGTTTTTCACAGGATGTCATCATTTCCTTAAAATAAAGACATTGGAAGTGTCTTGTTAAATTTGATTGCTGTTCTTACTTACAGATCTCCACTATAGCAGAAAGTGAAGATTCACAGGAATCAGTAGACAGTGTCACAGACTCACAGAAACGAAGAGAAATTCTTTCCAGACGACCCTCCTACAGGTATGGAGGTTAAAGCAGAAGCATCTTACTTGATAGATGGGTGCGTTCACATGGAGATACAAACAGTGGGATTGTATAAATTATTTTTAGATGTGCCATTTAACTGAAATCTCTCTTCTGTAATGTCTTGGAATTGGAATATGGAATATGTCCGTGGAATAGGATGTAAAGAGATAAGCAAATAGAAGGAGGAGGAAGAAACCTCAGCAGTTACACTCACTTGAGACAGAAGTGAGCTGAGAATATGCTAATTGCCACTTTTCAGAAAATTGAGGTATCATTGTGCTAGATGCCTTAGAAGCAGCTTTAATGAATACTTAATACACAAAATACACTGAAGCTTTGCAAAAAGTGACTTCTGTGTAATCTATAGTCTGCAAAAAATCATCTCTACTGGTTTTCATTATTGTTGAAATGCTAGCACCAATCAAGCTTAATTCCTTTCTCCCATGAGACTTAATGAACATGTGATGTTCCATAGCTCAGAGAGAATTTCTGCTTGAGCAAAATCATTTGCGTTTAAAGTTTAAGTCAGTGTATGAGTTGAATGTGTGAAAGGCATCTAGTGTCTCTATTTCTCATGGCAAATACCTCTGGCAAAACCAACTGAGGTTCTCATTCACATGGTGTTAGTCGTGTTACTTTATTAATTAATAGCCTTCTTACAGCTTTTTGTGTCTGTACTAAATCCCACTTTCATTCTTAAAACATACTAAATAGCATTAAGGAACAGCTCTGTGGTTCCATAGGTTTTAAGTGACCTGTGGGTCCCTGCTGATTTAGAAAATTCAGATGCTCCTTTTTTCTTTATGAGCATAGCCTTGGAAATAGAAGCTGGACAGTAGGCCTGAGCATATCTCAACCATGATAATTTTTTAGCACTTGGGAGATTATTCTGTACCTTGTCCAGCAGCCTTCAAGGCTGTTCTGCTGAAGATAATGAAAATCATTGCAGAAGACCCCTAGCCATAACATATCTGGGAAAATATTTTTATTTGTGAGGAGCAGTGTTAACTTCAAGGCGGCCACAGACTCCTTTCAGTCTGCATCTGCAGCAAGACACTTGGTTTTACTATATATGGCAGAGTGGCTGTATATGGTGAGAAAACGGAGCTAAATAAACAAGCAGCAAAACTGAGAAGAGGGTGTTCGTGCATGCTGACTTCTCATTGAGAAGGACTCCTTTGCATGCACTGGTGCCACAACACAGCCTCTATCTTCAAACCAGATCATGGTGACTCAGCAACACTTGGTAGCTCTAAAACTTGTATATGCAGCTCAGACTCTGGGCTGGTGTTGGTTATGTCAGAAAGGCTGAGCCACACCACTGCTGTCTTTAGTGACTTCCTAGCTGGCATTATTCAACCTGCTGTAACTGGCCCCAGAAACAAGATAGGTGCAGATATGTTCACAGAATTGAAAGCTATACCTCTTCTACAAAGACGACTCTTGTGATTCTGCTACTAAAGTACATCATGTATTCCATGTCAGTTCATAGCTCCTGTATTTGTAAAGCTGCCACCTTATCTTTTACCTTAAATCTATCTTTATGATGGCAAAGGTAGGTTTTAACCACCATGTCATAATGATATGAGGTTGAAAAGTGATTTTTTTTAATCTCCTTTGATTTTGTTCTTCATCATCCCTGCTCTCTCCATATTTTTTCATCTGTTTCATTCACCTAGTTTCTGGTCTAACACCTAGATTTCAAACTCTTTGGATGGGAATTTTTTATTTGTCCAGGCGGTTCTTCACAGTGTTGTGAAATGCTGGGGTTCTTGCATGCACACAAAGTCAAAACAGCAGCAGCAAAGCTCTGTTGGTCAAGCTGCTAAGGAGAATGAGTACTCTCCCCAGAGAGCTTCATACAGGTGTTCTGGCTCCCACAGCCTTAGGATGCTTGTATGAGAAATTAGTGTTGTCTTGGAACTTGGGGTCTACAGCTGTATTTGCTTCATCCCACAGTGAGTTCTAGTGCAAATCCACTGGAAAACATAGGAGGAGAATTACAAAAAATATTGCCCTTTACCTGAAGGCATTACATTTACCTAAGGGCATTTACTGCATTTTGCAGTGACATAATAGAATATGCCAGCAGTGAAAAGGGCTTGACAGTTCTCTGAGGAAGGACAACGTTTGTTCTCAGCGATGCAAATTGCAGTGACTTTTGTGGTCAGTCTACAGTCATGTTCAGTGGGACCTGTAGCAGTGATGTTTTAGAAGTTTTGACTTTGGATAATTAGCTCATGGAAATAATGAAAAAATCTGTTCTTTCCTTTACCCATTAACTTTCTCAGGCAGGGCACCTGTGAACATAACTGCGAGACTGTTCTCAAACACTGGGTATTGTCTCTCAGGCAGGTGTTACATTATGAACTGGTTGCTCTCTGCAAGCATTCCTGCTAACTCCCGTGGTACTCAGCTCTCTGGCTGAGGTGTTCATAGTCTTTGAAATGGAGCAGTTCCCCCAGTGTACGTGAGGAGACAGGTTCTAACTTTTTTTTTTCAAATGTTTATATAGCTAAAAGCAGGAAACAAAAATGGATGAGAGAAACATGCTCTGAAGAAAAAGGGATGGTTGTGATAGCTGTATCGTGGGTTTTGAAAAGCACAGCTGTTCTGTGCTGGCTCCCTTGCCCATCACTGCTTGGCATTTTGAACAATCCTCTCCAATAAGAGTCTGAAGATAGTGTGTGGTTTTCATTCTGCACTCATATTTTCCTTACTGGCTTGCTGCACTTCACAGTTTTCCCCAACATTGTGTATCAGATAGACTATTTTTCTCCCCCAATTTTTATTAAAATCTCTACAACACACTGTCTTTGCCAGAAAAATTTTGAATGACTTGTCCTCAGACGCCCCAGGAGTGCCAAGGATTGAAGAAGAAAAGTCTGAAGAGGAAACAGCAGCACCTGCCATCGCCACTGTTACGGTGCCAACTCCCATTTACCAAACCAGCAGTGGGCAGTACAGTATGTAGTCTGAATTTCTCAGTGGTGCTAGTAAGTGGGGATGAGAAGATGAAGAACTATTATTTCTATAACTGTTGTTTGGACTAGGACAAAGCAGGAGGTGAAAAAAAGATTACTTTATTTTGACTGATAACCAGGCCTTTTAAACACATTTCTATTGTAAATGTTTGAAAGGCTCAATTAACATTCTGGGACTGCTTGCCACTTGGTGCAGCTAATGCATGCTGAGGCAAAATAGGAACTAACTATAATGCTATTATAAACTTCTTCACTTCAGGAACTAGTTGGGAGAATTCAGAAGTTTCTTTTCTTTCTTGGCAGATTATTAACACTTGTTCACAAAACTATAACCTCATCATTAGAAAAAAGCATGACAGTCTGCAATTACATTTTTAGAAAGTCCTGAAAAAATAAGAATGTCAACAACCTTAATATATGTCATAAGTATATCTTTCAGTGTTTTCTTTATTTGTGAGATTTTATAGATACAGTGCTTTGACTTGAAGAATGATTGAGGATATGGCAGTAAAGATAAAAGACGTGCTATCTCACACAAACACATACAGTAGGAGACATATGCAACACATACAAAAGGGAGAACTACTTGTTTGCATCTCTCTTAAAATCTCTTTAAAATTTTGTATCTCTGTTTACTCCTTTGCCTTGTACCCTGCTTAATTTTATTGAAACAGATGTGGTTGTTTCTAATTCCTATTATAACTGTAAAATAACTGCTTGTGCAGACACTTGAGATTTTGGGGTGTCTGAATGTAGGAACACAGTGAAATTCTGTGCAGTCACAAAAAGGGTGATGTCCCAGTATACCTGTGTGACAGGATTGAGGGAAAGAAAGGAAAAAAACCCAGCAAGGTTAAGAATGCCTGAACCAAACTGTACCTTTATGAATGAAAAAACAGCCTAGGAAGGGTTTGAGGAAGTTGTAGAGAAGGGGGGATACAATCAGAAGGAAAAAAAATGCCAAAGCAAGAAGAAAGTGAAACACAAGATAGATAGCACTAGCAGCAGAGGAGACTGAAGGGCATAAAGCACAGAAGATGAGAGGAATTTCAGATGAGAAGAAAAAGTAAGGACTGAGAAAAATACCTACACCAATCAAGAAGAAAATCTTAACTAACAAATTAAAAAATATTCCTGGAAAAGGATTGTAGCTCCTCTGTGTGATGTTGTTTTATTAGAGAAACTAATTTATATTTTAGGCTGTGGGTTTTGGCCCTCACAAACATTTGAAAACTTAGCTTTCAAAGGATGATTTCTTTCATGTGCGTTGAAGCCACATGTTTGATTTGGGGGTATGTTAGGGTTCAAAGGATTTATAGCTCAGATCAGTATTCTTCCATACCTATGTTTCTGTAAGTTAATGAGTAAATTAGTGTCTTAAATGCTGGGTTGATTTTTTTTGTCTGCAGTTGCTATCACCCAAGGAGGAGCAATACAGTTGTCGAACAATGGCACAGATGGAGTACAAGGTCTCCAGACATTGACAATGACCAATGCAGCTGCAACCCAACCTGGCACCACCATTTTACAATATGCACAGACCACAGATGGACAGCAGATACTTGTACCCAGCAACCAAGTTGTTGTACAAGGTGAGAAACTTCACAGCCAGTCATTCTGTGTAACATTTTCTCCACGCAGATATAAGTTGCCAACCTGAATCCCTCAAATGTGTCAGGAAACAGAATTAACAGCTTTGGCACAGATAAGTCCATAAAATTACTGAAATTTTGGACAAACCTATTCGTCACATTTTCTTTAAGCCTCTTCTGTTAGATTGGTAAAATTGTGGTTATTTGAGGTTTAATATATTTATTTTTGCTTTTCCATGCTGTATTTCCTGCATTTTGTCCACACAATTTTTTTTATACGTTCTGCAAAAACTAATGCCATTTTAGAGTTCTGAGTTCTCCCCTATCTGCAACAATAGGAAATTTAAAACAAAGCATTAAAGATAGAAGGATGTTTGATTCTTTCTAAAAGGACACTTTAATTTATTAGTAATTTTTTCCTCTTTTCCATTGCAAGTCGAAATTTCATCCTACTGTGACTTTTGTAACTAGTCACTGAGTGAGTGACTCAGTTAGTCTTGGAATCATAGAATGATTTAGGAGAGTGCCTTAAGTGATTATTTGGTCTAGCCCTCAATTTGGCAGAACTATTTTCACTTAAAATAAGATATGGGGAGCTATTGTATTAAAATACCTATTTTGGTTTATTAAAAATTGAGGGGTATTACAAAATTTTTTACTGAAAATAACAGAAGTGTACTCTGCTTCTGTGATTGTAAAGTAGTTAATCTGAAAGCTATCCAGTGAAGAGTTTACCAGGCATCAGTAAAAATGCATAGCAGAGAAGAATACTGTTGGTGCATTGATCTTCTTTTTTGTGTTCTTAAGGACATATAATTTCTTTAGATGGTATTGTGGTTATTTATGAGCTCAGGCAAAATTAACACACTCCTAGTTTACAATAAATAAAAGAAAAGAAAGCTAAGACCTTGCTCATTTTAGAGAAGCAATAGAGTGTACTGTCCCTCTCTTGTGGGTGTTAGTACTACATTTTTACACCTTTTTTTCTATGCTAGATACTTACACATGCAGTTCCTCCTTTTGCAGATAGACTTTTGGAGCATAGCTAGAAAGTAGTGTTGACTCCATCCTCCTCTGGAACTGCTAGAACTGCCCGAAAACCAGAGAAGTACAAAGAAATATACTGAGGGAGAAAGAAGCACAGCTATACTGCAAGACAAATCAAGCTATCAAGCACAAGTGAAGACTTCTTCAGCAGGAATGCCCAAAACCTTGCATATATTAATAAACTAAGTGTGAGGTAGCAGTGACCCAGATGACGGCTGTCCATCCTGAGCTGTGGCCCAGGGTGCATGGTTAGAGAGATGACAGGTCAGAGAGCTGAACAGGTGCTCTCCACAGCATGTGTGACAGCGCTGTCACCAGACTGATGTCCTGTTCCCGTGTGTCCCTGTAGCTGCCTCAGGAGATGTGCAGACCTACCAGATCCGCACTGCCCCGACCAGCACCATTGCACCAGGAGTAGTCATGGCGTCCTCTCCAGCACTTCCGACCCAGCCAGCAGAAGAGGCTGCGCGGAAGAGAGAAGTGCGTCTGATGAAGAACAGGCACGTACATTCACATCACTTTTTTTTTCCCAGTCAGCTCTGCATAGGCCTAGAGTGTCAAGCACTAAGAGTCCTGAGCTTTCCTAGTCATGTTATGAAATGCTTTATGAAGAATTGGCTTTTATTTAAAGATGCAAAGCAAAGATAGACATCTACTAATGCCGTGTGTTGTGACTGTGAAACCTCGAGTATCACTTTAGTGTCAGACTCCCTCTGTGAGGTATGTGAATTTGGTTGTTGCAATAAGGAGAAAAGTAATTGGTGAGATATTTGTATGACTGCAGATATGTTCTTACGAACACCAAGATGAGTTGCTTTTTTGGAGTTACTACATTCATGTGGTTTCCTTTCCTAGATTCTTTCCCTTAGCCTCCTGCATGCATTCTCTTTGCTGCTGGCCCACGTGTGCTCTTCGTGAGTACTTTCTTGATTGTCTCACTTGTTCTTTCAGCTGCTTTGGGTTTTCTTCTCCAGGGGCAGAAAGGCTCAAGCAAAGGCTAAACAAGCAGCTATTCCTTTTGACTGAAGTCTTGTGGAGCCAGTAGTGGCAGCAGACGGGCTGAAAGAAAGATAGAGAAGACTTGATTCTGTAGGATTCAGCATATGAGGAGGAACAGCTAAACTTACAGAGGTGGGAGTGGGTGGAGGTAGCAAAGGAAGGGAGCAGTAGGGAGAAGTTGAGCACTGAAGTCTGTTACTGTGGGAGTAGGAACGGGTGGGCCTGAACTGACCCATCACATCAAGCCTGAACTCTTATCCACAGGCCACAGACTGGAGCCTGTGTGTTATACTGTAACACTGGCAACACAGTGCTTCCCACCCTTCTGAGCAGGGGAAGCCCCCTAAGAGCCTTGTTAACTTCATCTGTCAGTCCAAAAAAACTGATGGAGGTTCATTTATCTTCTCTAGGTTGCTGTGCTGTGAACACAATAGAAACTTACTTGAGCAGACCCAGTGCTTATGGGAGGGGCTTTAATGAAGTAAATAATACTAAACAGCAGAGTTCACTTTTTTAAAAGGTTTTTGTACGGAATGTCACCCATCTCCCTTTTTATATAGTTTTCTCATACAAGTGAATAGTAGATATTACCCTTTCAGGCTCTGCATTTGAAAAAAAATTAATTAGGATCACAGAATACCTTCATTTTTATTCGTCAGTCTTACTCTAGTAAAAGAAAGCTTTTGTGTTTGTGAAAGCCAAGAAAAACAATGGGGAATTACCCCACTTGAGTTAAATTGACAGCTTTTGCAACAGTATCATGTTGCATGTGGTGCTTTTAGCCTGCCTGCTTAATAGACATTTGCAAATCTAAGCTCCATAGCAAAGTGGAGGAAAAGGATAGAGAGGCAGATGGTAAGGTGGTACTTATTGGAGGATTATAGTGTAAATATTCATAGATATTATTGTGCAAATTTTCTGTATAAATTTTACATTTTTTAAGCTCTCTTGTATAACTGTATAACAGTATAACTTCGGCTGTTCATAATGAACAACTAGCACACACACACTTGAGGTGGCTTAACATACACAGCCTAAGCTGGAGAAAAGTCACAGAAAGAAAATGTCACCCAAGGAGACATGTTAGTAGTTTGCACTGGGAGGCACTTCCTGATCCAGTAGTACTTAATGTTTTGTTAACAGCCCAAAATTACTTAAATTCTAAATGTTACACTTGGCTTACTGAAGCACTGCAAGCATGTGAAATCGTATTTGACAAATGAATACCTGAGTCCTTTCAGGGCTTACAGACTATGTTTTCTTCATCCTATTTCATTTGTGGAGCTGAATTTCAAAAATTACTTTAGAGGCTTCTTATCAGTTAGGTCCTGGAATGCATTCTTTTTTTACAGCTACTATTTATCTAATAAGGGAAGGAACTGGGTTCTAATTTGTCCTCTCATTTCCCAGGACAATGTCTCACCAGTCTGTGCAGTGTTTGCAATGAAGGGGCACACAGACTCTTATTTTTGAAGCTGTTCTGCTTTGCACCTGAAGGTTCAGGGCAAATAAGTGTGTTTATTTCCATGTGTCTGCAGAGTGCTGCTTGGACAAATTGCACTGCAGGAGAGCCCTCTGCCTGGGCTCCCATCTGCCCATGGCATTTAGCCTTGTGCTTACTTTGCACGTTGGTGCTGTTGTGTTGCTGTGCAGGGTAGCTCCTGCCTTGGTGTTCCTGCCTTCAGGATGCTCAGCAGCACATTAATACCTTTTTGGTATTTTTCACTGGTGTTCTTGGTATGTTACCAAGTTACCTACAGGCAGCTCACTCTTTACAAGCAAGACATAGAAGTTTGACTATCTTGAGGTCTGTTTTTGGCATAGCTGAGAGGGACTAAAGAATTACATGGTTCCTAGTGACTGTTTATTTTGTGATATTTTTATTTGAGTCATTAATATTATCATTGCAGTGATGCAGACATCATTATTAAAATGAAAGCATTGCTCAAGAGCAAATACATGAATGCTCTAAATAGACAGCGCTTTTTTGCACCAGTTGATCATCTTGTTGGACTGCAGCAAAGGGAAAAGTTAAAGACTTAAAAATTACTATTTTTTAAGTTAAGTAATTAATATTTTAATTAATATTATTCATTATAAAAAGAATAATAGATTATAAAATCAGTTAAATTATTGCAGCAGCACTTGACTCAGCCTAAAGGCTCTAATGTAAATCCTGCAAGCAAAAGTTTATCACTGAGTAGGATCCTTTTCTCACAGAAACAGAATTTTATTGGTGCTGTCTTACTGAGATCTGTGTGTTGAAATGATGTGTGGATCTTGAATGTGTGTGATTTGTGAGGAGCAGTTGTTACGAACTTGGTGTTTTTTTCCTCACTTGCATTTCTTAACAGTACCTCCATATTCTGAAAATGGCAGTACTAGTAAAGGTTTGCCTGAAAGCAGTTAAGTAGCCCATGTCTGCAAATGATTGTTCTGGGTTTTAATGGCCTTTTTTGCTTTGCAGAGAGGCAGCACGTGAATGTCGCAGGAAGAAAAAGGAGTATGTGAAATGTCTAGAAAATCGAGTGGCTGTGCTTGAAAACCAAAACAAGACACTGATTGAGGAGTTGAAAGCACTTAAGGACCTTTACTGCCACAAATCAGATTAATTTTGGATTCTCATTTTCACTTGTCCAGGTGGGATAGAGACTGGTTCTGGCTATACCCAGAAAGACAAAGTAAACTTTTTATTTTCTAAACATTTCTTTTTTTCTATGCGCAAAACTGCCTGAAGCAACTACAGAATATACTTCATCTGTGCTTTGCATCAAACTGTGAATGTTCAAGTACTTGCCTCCACTTCTCCCCTTACAAGATGAATTTCATCATCAATCTCAGCGTGAAGAAGAAGAACAGGCTTCTTTCTCATCTCCCGATCCTCTTCAAGGAGTAACAGTGGTCACTTGGGAAGTTACTGTGGGGAGAGTCCTTTTGTAAAGATGTCAAGAATTTGTGCTGAGCTCTTTCCATTGCCTTAGAGACAGAACCACCCCAGCCTCTTGGTCCAGAGAACTGTGGGCCGCATAGGTGGAGCATGCATAGTACAATGAAGAAGCAATGGTTGCCAAATTGGTTTCACACATTCATGATAAACTGTACAAACACACGGCTAAGCAGCATGCCAGACAAAGGGCGCTTCACTGTCACGTTCTTGGTGTGGAGATAACAGACCTTTTTCAAACTAGCCCAGGAGGGGGTTTGATTTGCAATCTGTATTAAGCCCTCCTGGACTAGTAAAACCTTCTCCATACCTCAAAAACAAATGCATTGAAATGAGCTTCACCAGTCAGTTGTTGCTTCTCATAGCTTATGTGTGCAAGTGCATTCAGCATTCTGAATGCTCAGAAAAGAGACACCAACTTCATAGGATATAGGTTGGGAAATGATATTTGGATGGGAAAGAAAATAATTTAACAAAAGATGCAATAGTGATGTTCTGAAAACAGTCACATAGTAAGCAGGGGTAACACATGAAAGCACTACCTATTTGTATGCAGAACAACTAAGCAGTTGAAGCATGGCCAACTCCACTTAAGTACTCCCTGATGACAGTATGGTCTGTGTCCCAAGTCCTCTCAAGCAATGAGGTTGTTTTTATTTCCCTACCACTGTTTATGCAATGGAAATTATTGTACTCAATAGAAATATCAGCCTGGTTTGCTAAATTCTTTTTCAAACTTTGAGGTTGCCTTCTATACATAAATTAAGTTGCAGTATGACAACTACTAGGACAATCTCAAATATTAAAGAGGACTTCAAACACAAATATTCCAACTCCTGCTTCGCAAGGGACAACACTGATTATTTGAACCTGGCCAGGTTAGCTAAACTCCTAATTTATTTGGGGTATTTTTTCATGGTAAGGGTCAGATTTACTGAGAAATCTATTCCTGCAACTAAAATTACTCATGTGCGTCAGATGTTTGCAAGATCAATTTTTTCTGTGCACTGAGGAACTGTGATCTTCCCCAGATTTATGATGTTAAAAAAGTTCATATTTAAAAAAACTCTGTACTAAGAATTAGGACTTGAAAAGAATCATGCTGAAAAGGAACCAAAAAAGAACATCACGAAGTTGTCAAAAAGAATGTGTCAAAAAGAATCATGTGTGGTTTGTGTACTGGCCCTCTGAAGCCAGGCTCTCGCTATGCTAACTTGGGTCATTTGATGGAGTAAGTTCACTTTGGGCTTCTGGTCAAACTTCTGTGTATAAAAACATGGATAAGGCTGTGGTCTATACTAATGCCTTGCCTAGCAGAGTATTAGCTAATATTTTTTCCTATTCACTCTATCTGTTTTTAAGATAAATTTCACACACAAGCTTCTAAAAGGTTATACAATCAGTGTCGTTACAAGAAAAATACTTGGAAGACTCTGGGCGGTTGAGTCTCAAACACCTAAGCAGTATTAAAAGTTCTAGATTTCTTATTTGAGAGGGCATTCAGTTTCCAAGAGACTTAATTTAAAAGGAGCAGGGTTAAACTTACAGCATTATTGTTAAATCTAGAGTTATCAAGAATTTCAAATTACATTTGTATTTCAAGAAGAGAACATAAGTATCAGAAATATGACATAATTCACAAGTTTTGTGGGGGTTTATAAATGGTCTATTTTTATCTGCCGTAGAGAGTTGATTTTTGTGTTTTTATTTAATGGGAGATGAATCTATTAGTTTAGCAATGCAAATTTAAAGAAGACCCTAAGTTCTCAGCAGTGCTTTTATAAAAATTATCTGATTCTTAAAATCAGTGAATACAAATACATAGAACGGTTACATTTTCCAGAACTAGTACTGAAGCAGAAATGTTGCTAATGCAGGAGTCATTCTTGAAAAACATGAAGTTCATGGTGGCCTCATTTGCAATTACATGGAATGGTTCCTCCAGCTTTGAGAAACACAGAAAAGGCTGTATATGCCCACATTAAGGCTGTTTCTTTTGTAGAACATGTCTGCAAAAACATGAGGTTTTGCTGTGAACCTGAGCAGGGCAAGCTGGGCTCTTAGAGCTGTCTAGTGGGTAATAAACACTGTCTAGAGCTTGCTGATAATCACTGGGCACAAAGCCTGGGGGCTGAACGGGCATGGGAGCCTGAAACAGTGCCCAGGTGGGGTTCTCCTAATACAGAGTTGGTGCAGATTTGTGTGGCAGTGAGAGGAGGACTGTGTTACCAGTTTGTCTGTGTGTGGTCTGCAAGTGGCCTGTAGTGGTTTTAGCCTAGACTTCATTAGCAAATAAAGTTTCACTAAGAAAAAGAATGTAATTTAAAATACATAGGGGTCTGCAAGAATCCTAATTTTATGTATGCTGCACTGAGGATTTAGGGACACAAATTTATTTAATGAAAATTATAAATTACAATAATTAAAAATGTATTAGACCAAGTACAGGGCTGGCTAGGCTACCCATACATGCTTTACTATTCATATTGACCCAAAAAGGGAAAGAATATGACACAGGAATCCATTCCTGTGTTATTTACCAAGTAGTGAGGTTGGGGTAATAAGCTTCTATAAACTAAGGCCATTTGGAAAAGGATGGAAATTATACTGACAAGGGGGAGGGAGGATTAGTTTTATATCTCACGGTTGTGAGTTTTCAAGAACTGATAGCCTGTTTTACCTGAAGAGAGGGTTAGAAAGGGCTAGATCCATTATGTTCATAATAAACAAGAATTGGTTTGAAATATAATTTTTGTAATGTCATTATTTTGCAAAACAACAGCACCAATCAGGCAGTTAAGATATTGTCAAAGGTGCTCTTTTAATTTAGATATTCTTGGAAAATACATATGTATAATATATGTACATATATATATATATATACACACAGTATATAATCTACAGCTCTGAGAGCTTTTAAGTCAGGAATGCTGAGTATTATAGTATATGGAGGTCAGAAAAAGAATTTTTACTTTTCTGTGTGTGTCTGGGTGTGTGTGGATGTGTGTGTGTGTGTGAAAGCTTCCCCTCATCCCAGTAGCTCTGGGCTGCGTTATTCTAGCGCTTATTACTGATTTGTTTTGTGCTGTTTCTCAGTTATCCATTTTCAAGAATTTTATTTCATCTTTCGTGGCTTTTGTGAGGTTTATTTTTTATTGATGAAGATTTTTGAAATTACATAAACAGTTGTTTTACAACCACCACCACCCAGAGTAATTCACTTTTGTGCTTTTTTCTCTTTGGCAGCTATATATCAAAGGCAAAACATTTGGAAAGGTTGTTAAGGTGTTATTTTCTAAAGGAACCACTGGTAAGACTTGTGTTTTCCTCCTGGGGTAGTGGCGATGCATTCTTAGGCAGCAATTTCACCAGCACTGGGTAGTTGCCGGCACCGTTGCTTGTATCTGAAAGCACAATTTTAGCCTGTCGTGCTCTACAGGACTGCCCAGACACATGTAGGTCTGGCTGGCCTGTAGTTGTTGGCATTTGCATTGTAGATCACTGTCTTCTCTGGTACTTGTACATTGGTCAGAAAATCGGTGGGGTGTTTGGAATCATAAAGAGGCTCAGGAAAAAAAAAAGATTTAATAAGGAAAAACAGCCCTGATAGTTTCTGACCTGAATTTGTACCACAGGTTGCTTTTTTCAAATCTGGGCTTCCAGTAAACTGCAGCAGAAAGTAGTCATGTGGTAGTGAAAACTGGCACCTGCTTTTTTATTTTGTTTTGGTTTTTGTTTTTTTTTTCATTTATGGCAGACATTGCTTTTTGTGGTTTAAAGACAAGTCCACCCATCAAAGCAAGTTCAATATCAGTGGTTGCAAATCTATGACAGTTCATAGAGGATTTAATTGATTTTCTAAGACCTTGTTTTTATTGTAACTTTTTCACCCTGGAGCCTGGTTAGTGATGTAATATTTGCCAGTGATGCAACCAAAAGGTCATGTATTTATTTTTGTTACACTATGTTCTTTGTAAATGTTTAATTAAAATGTGCACTTTTAAAAAAAAAAAAGAAAACAAACCCAAACAAAATACAGAGAACAAAATTTAAGATAAATTTGGTTTGCTTGAGAAGATTTCTGGTTAATTGTTGTAATCCTGCTGCCTGGACACAATTCACTCCTCTCCACAGCAGTTGACTCCTTCGCTAATTTAACTTGCGGATCAGCACCTGGTGCCCAGCAGGCATTGCTTCGGAAGGGCAGGAGAGCTGAAGGGGCAAGAATCAAGCGTGTGGTGTCTCAGAGCAGTATGTAGAGGATGGATGTGAAATTATTTTTAGAGTAGAACTAGTTCAGTGATCCCATGTGAGAAAAGGAGGTTAATTTGGAAGGAAGGCTAAACTATTTTTCAGCCACTTTATTCCTCTTTTCTTAATTTGAGATTTGTCTGCAGATTTTACAAGCTGCATTCCAAGAAGATAAATCAAAAGGCTTTCCAATAATTTGACACCAGGAAGTAAAGGTACACTGACAATGTGTCACCCTGCTTGAAAAGAAAAGCGCAACCACCTTTCTTTTGCAGGAATGATAATTCAGCTATAACCCTGAAGTCTGTCACTGTGAGCAGGTTTTAAAAAGTATACAGTACATTGATGGTTCTCTGTCATCTGTCTGGGAACTCCTTTTTCTGAGCTGTGTAATTTGCTAGCTGTAAAGGACACTGATTTTACAGAAGCCTGAATGTATCCTGAAGCTCAGTTGGTCTGGAAGGAGCCAGATTGGTGAGAGGGGATGCTGAAATCCACCTACTGTGTGCTTGTGACAGGTTCAGGTCTGCGGATAGATAGGCTTAAGCCTGTCCATCTTTGGGGAAAAGGGACCAGATCCAGGTGGTAAAGAGGGTTTGCATTTCAAGTGTTTTGCCTTGGAATGTGTTTTTTAAATGTATTTAAGCTGTGGCCTGCAAAGAGATGTGCTTGGGCTGATTTACATAGCACAAATTGAAGAGAGTGACCTCTTTGCTTTCTGGCACTGCAAGTGCAGGTTTGTGACTTGCTCTGTGGTGAGTTCAGGGCTCGCTTTCAGCAGGAGAGGCAGGAGCAGTCAGCTGTCCTCGGGAGCTGTGTGCTGGCAGGGAAAGGGCCAGGGCCAGGCTGGAATGACCCATGGCTGGCACACTCCATAAGCTGAGTGTTCATACACTCAGGACTCGAGCACTCAGTTCACTCAGCCTCAGCTGCATATTTCTCTAAATTAGGGGATAGCTGAGTGAGAGCATGGGGAAGGCAGGCCTTGAGCCAGTCACTTATCTGGAAATGGCCACTCTTGAGAACTAAGGATGTTTAGGTGCTTTCCACAAGTTATGTTTTATCCAGGTGCCACTCCATTTTTTGTGTGTTTAATTACATTTATTTATATGAAAACATTAATTTTAAAAAATTCTACAACTTCAAGTTTATATGAGATTTGAAACTGTGCTGTTTATAATGGACTTCTTGGGATGGGAACAGGGCAAGAAGAGGTGCTAGCTGGCAGGCAACCCCTCCACTGACTTTTGTCCACAGATTGGTTGTTCACTTCAAAAACAAGTTGTTTCTACTCTGGATTTATAATTTGAAATTGTTTTGAAACAATGTTTTTCAGGGAAGCTTCCAGAGCGAGGGTTATTATTCTCTCTTTGTAGTGTAAGCTGGAAAGAGTATGTTCACCTCATCTGCATTTCTGATTCTTTACCCAAACCATGTCAGCACAGAACAGGGTATTTGAGCTTGACTCCCACATACTTGTGGAAGTTAAAAGACTAAATGAAAATCCATTATTGGGGGAAAATAAATTCTTTTTTACATTTCCCCAAAAATCGAGAAACATCCCTGTTGTGTTCTGTTCCTTTTTTTTTTTTTTTTTTATTAAGAAAACGGGTATCCAAATTAAGNTTTTTTTTTTCACTTTTTTTTTTTGTGCTTTATCTGTGTTTAAAAAAAATTGTACTGGGTTATAATGCATTTTATTAACACTATGTACATATTAGCTGCTTTGTGTTTCAGAATGGTAGTAATTGCTTTGTATATTAAAGTGATTCTTGTGAATTTGTGAATTATTGTCATAAAGAAGTGCTTTTTCTTACTGTAACCTTTGTGGTATAAACTGTCATAACTCCCTTTTTACACAAACATTTATGTGCAGTCACATAAACATGCTTTAAAAAACTCTACAAAGTCTCTTTTTTGAGCAGGATGCTCCATTTACACTAATTTAATTTAGTGGCAAATGGTAGCTAGAGGAATATGGGAAAAGGCATATTTTGAGCAGTCTATGGTGTCCTCTCAATCTGTGGCCTGCTGTAAGTATTCATGAGGTGTTCTCCCCAAAGAGAAGGCTTTTTAAATCGTACTTGAATTAGGTTAGTTAGAGGTTAAGTCCTGAAAAACAGTTTCTCTTCCTCCTGATACTTTTAAACCTGCTTTCCAGTATCCATTCTGGTGGCAGTTCTGTTGTTTAATAATGTCTGAAAGGCTTTCACAGTTTAAATATGCTGCATGTCTCACTTTTAAGCATTCCTGTAAACCATGTACTACTGATCTTAATAACAGAACAGAAACAGAAGGCAGCAAACACTGCACGGATGGCAACCCTATTATGTAATCTGCAAGGCTGGATGGAAGCCAGGAGAACAAATTCAGCACTGAGGTAAACACACCTCCAGTGTAATCAAGGGGAAGCAGTAAGGTCAGCTCATTACAGCTGGGATTTTGTAGTTTTTTTTAATGCCGTTCATGTTCTTGCTCGGAAAAATCTACAGTAATTGAGGGAGAATCCCAAACAGGGGTTAGTCCCCGAGATGAAAATGCAGTTTGGCTTGAATTTTGCACTGTAAAGAACTGGGTAACACAGATCCCTGTGTAGTCAGCTGGTATACCTGATTCTTCTGACACTGCTGTACCTTGAAGCTCTTCGTCCATAAGATGCAGAGCTGAATATGTATCTTAAGATCAATCAAACACTACCTTAGTTGCAATGACATTTCAGAAAAGTTTGTTTTCTTGCAAAATGGCATGTTTCAGGGATGGTGTCTCAATCCCACACCATGGTTGTGTCTTACCTGGTCACTTTCCTGTGGCTTGGACCTCCTCCCTAGAGTGAGTGAATTTCTCAAGAGACTATTTGTGCATTGCCCCACTACTCAGGGGCACATGCCAAACACAACCTTCCTACAGACAAGCTCAGATCACCTGTTACAAAACAGGACCAGTGCAATGGAACCACCCAAAGGAGAGTGGGATTCTCTAGTGCTGGGATGAACAGGGTGACAGAAAGTGCTTGGGCAGGGTGTTAGTATTAATTGCCAGACAGCTGCCGGCAACAGGTGTTGTCATGCATCATCTCATATTAGAGCAGGAGCTCCCGTGGGACCCGTGGGTTGTGACACTGGAGTTTGCAGGTGTCACTGCAGAGGGCTGCTCTCTGTGCTCACTCACCAGCAGTTACATCTCTGCTACTTCTGTCCTGCATGAGTGGCCTGACTCACTCCTGACCTCTCCCTGAAGGTAAGTGTGACGGGATTACAAAAAACTCGTGAAGCCCAACCTGGGACAACAGAAGGCAGCGTTCACTGCCTGGTGCACGTGGGTGTCAGCACTGCCCAGGCGGCATGGACTGCAGGTTTCAGCTGAGTTATGTTACCACAGTTGATGCCTGCCCCTAAACACTGTACTTTAAATGCAACCACAACTGACATGCACATGGTTGTGGCCTAACTGCAATATTCCTGGATCTGGTCTCCTAAATCTAACAACTTGCACCCCAGCAGCAGAGAAGGTGTCCCCTTGGGGGGTGCCACTTGCTGGGCTGGAGAGGGGCCACCAAGAGCTCAGCTCTGCAGGTCAGGAGCAAGGCACTCACCTGAGCTGCCAGTGCCATCTCATGCTTTTCTCCAGAATTATTTATGGGCAGTAGCATCGCTTCAGTGTTCAAACACACTCCCTTGGGTGTGCATACAGCTGCTGGGTAACAGCAGCACGGCGAAAGAAGCCAAGCCTGGTCTCCACTGACACATGCCTGCTCTGGCAGGATGGCTGTGGGCTGTAACAGCAGCAATGGGAAATCTGACACTGAAAACAAATAGAAAGGGATAGAATTAAACTGATTCGTTTTAAAAGTACAAAACTGTTTCTATTGTCAAAGCAAGGCCTGGGGCAAAGCCCCCTTCTTAGAACTGTGTAGGTTGCTGCACCAGGCTTTATTTTGGGCTGTATTCTGTGCTATTTGAGCAGGCTTTTTAGCATGTTCCTACTATGGCCACAGTGCAACCTGCTATGGCTGTCAGTACTGCAAGCTCCAGCCTCCTGCGAGGGCCGAGCATGGCCAGGCTTTTCCTGCAGAAAAGTTCCCTTGGGCACTGACGAGCCCAGGCACCAGCACACTGCTTTCTGCCAGCTCCAGCCCAAGGGGAGCCTGAGCTACAGATGAGCCTAATGCCTAATCCCAGATGAGCTTGGAGACAAGGAAACACCAGTGGGGAGGAAAAGGAAGAGGAGAGGTGAGAACTTACAGCCACACTCCGAAAACTAGAGCCAGAGAGAGTGGGGAGAGCTCATAATTCTTTTCAACTATTGCTCACCAAGCTGATAGGACAGAAGAAGCTACACCTAACACATGAGAGCTCGTCTCATGATCTGTTTGCAATTAAAGGTGCTGTCTTCCTTCCCTCAAATTGACTTCAACTCCAGTTCCAAGCTGTGAATTCCCAGCCGGCTGCCTAAGTACTGTTTTAGTGACACCATGTGGCTTCTGAGGATACTGTTACAGCAAGTGATTCAGAGCAGCAACTCCCAGACAGGGTCCGAAGCCAAGCAAGGAACTTCGCTGAAAACATGCAAGACGTGCCAGGAATGAAGCACAAACCTTAATGATAAACGTGTCATTTCCAGATTACAGTCAGCACAGCACTTCTGGTCCACTGACCAGGAAGTATGATGGGAGCAGAAATGACAAAGTTCCAAAATGTCCGTGGCCCAAAGCAGCTGCTGCTTTGTTCTGCTGTTCCCAGTGCCAAAGACATGCACCTGCTCCAAGTCTGAGCCTGACCTGCGGCTTTTTGAGTTTAAGTTTAAAGCAAAAAAAGTTCCACATCCACACACAAAAAAAAAGTAGTAAAGCAATTCCTGCGTTTAGAGGTGTAGCTGTCTTCTGTTCGCCCATTGTTTTCATCAGTTGCATTCTTCCACCACTAGAAAGAGAAGGAAGTCTGCTGCTGGTGTGAGCTGGACTCCCAGATCTTGTGGGATAAACACAAAGATGTGTTTTACAAGCTCAAGGTATGAAATCTGTTACTTAGGACAGTGTCTTAACTACCACTGTGCACTGAAAGCACACTGCAATCCAGACACTGCCCCAAGGTCCCAAGTAACGCAAGAGTAAGTACTTCCCCTGCTACAAAGACTTTACAAAGCACCCTCCTTTCCTAAGTAACAGCTCTCAGAGACAGACGGAGCACAAACAAAGGCACAAAGGACATTATCTAAAAGGCACAAAGGACATTATCTAATGGTACTTTGAGAGTCAAGGATTGATTTGATATTTTAAGAACAGCTTGAGTCTCCTTGTTGCACTTTCCCGGCGGCACATGTGCATGTGTATCTCCTCCAAGGTGCCGTGATCTGTGTGAGCAGACTTGCTAGGGACAACTCAGAAACCACAATTGCTTCGGTACTGCAGGCATAGCCCACTCACTTGCAAGTCAGGTAAAATACCACTGATTTCTAAGCTGGCTTAGCTGGCAACCCCTGTTCCCAGTGCCCCTCCAGATCTTGTTCTTTGTTTCACTGTGCCTCTTCAGTGCAGCAGTGACAGCAATAGAAAAACTCTATAGCATCTGCCTTTGATTCTTTTTGCCCTTTAAGTGGTTTCTTTTACCACAACTTCTAAGATGCAGAAGTCCTGAAGAGTTAAAGCATTTAGAACTGGAGCATTAGCTTTTATTTCATCCACTCTTACTTTTCTGGAGCTAAGGAAGTGATAAAGGGAAAAAACCCCACTGTATCTGTTTAAGTTTTGCCCAGAAGTAAAGTGTGGTTTGATTTCAAGCAACAGACCTTTTGACATAACAATTTTGGTGCTGAAGATTTCTGCAACTTAAATCAGTTTAAAAAGTTACATTTGATAAAAAGACAGTGGAACACCTTATACAACTCTATTCAGAAATGAAGCAGAGGCTCAATATGCAGAATGATCCTTTCTGTATCAGACCAAGTGATCAGTCAAGACCATCAGAACAAGAAGCCAGTGAAATAACACAACTGCAACTTCATGCTTAGGAATGAGTGTATTGAGTAGAAACAAAGGGAAGAATTGAACAGCATCCGTGGCTTATTAACAAAGCATAGAGTCAAAAGTCATCCTTGCGACCACCCCTCTGTGCTTTGTAGATATGAACATCCTTACTGGAATCATAATGGACCTCGTATACAGAGAAACGGTCTCTCAGCATCTTCAAGAACTTGAGATCCCGTTCATAGCGGATACGACAGGAAAGAAGAATCACAGTTTGCTCTGAGCACAGGTGCTCCAGCGTCTGAAGCAGTTCTGCAAATGTTTCTTCCAGATAAACAATGTCTGCACCCAGGACGAAGTCAAATGCTCCTGGAGGGAAGTTATCCAGGTCTTTTCCCCATGTCAGCTCCTTCACCACAGCTCTGGGACGTAGTTCAGGGGGTAAGTTTGCCTGCACGTTTGACTCCAGGAACTCCAGTGCTGCCGCCCTGTCTGTGATGGTTACACGGGCACCTAAGGGGGACAGGAGGACACAGCTCACACTAACAGTCCATGTCCCTCAGTGCGGCATGTGGAATACAATGCTCCAAATCCAGCAGGCTCCTTAGCTCCTGTTAAACATTAACGGCTCCCCTGAGCTGCCTGATTAAAAACAAGCAAACAAAAGAACAAAACAAGCAGCACCCCCACCCCACATCCTACACTTCATCAGTCACTTAAGAATATAAAGTGTACTCTACATGAAGATAAAGTTGGGTAGAGAAAAAAACATGTTTTCTGGTGCTTTTTCTTAATGCATGAAAGTCAAGGAGTTACTTTTGGCCTTTCCATAGTGACAAAAGAATAAATTACAGGGGTTGTTACAATTAACCTGCTCCAATTCCTTATTTTTCTGTAGGAGAGAGGCAGCTAGAGAGCCTCTTTCACAGGTCAGGCAAAAGTTATGCCTGTGTGATTTTGCATGGCATGACTGTATTTTGTCAAACTGGTTTGTTTCTATTATTTCAACAGGCACCTTTCTCAGCCACTAGAGCTTTGAATTACAAAGTTAACCTGGGAAACATAGCACAAATTTACCATAGTACCCAGTTCCTGCTTCAGCCAGACAGATCAGCAGCAAATCACTTCATTTCTCCATGCCCTGGCTTCCCCGTCTGCAAGACAGGCTAATGCAAGGCTTATGCAAGCTCAGAGAGTGGTTTCTGTCTGTGGCTCTAACTGCATTCGAGGACAAGGGGAAGACGGGAAGCACAGCACTTGTTCCCTGGGGGGGAATAGCTGCAGAGCTGAATGCTGCTGAGCTGCCTGCCATGGCAACAGGCGTCAGCCGTAACAGGGTCCCGCCATAAAGTAAACTGCAGTGCCACCACCACTACTACAAATATCGCAGCAGGCTCTCAAGGCTAACAAGGAAGGAAGATGACTCAGAGAACCATCACAGTTCACACGTGCAGCTTTGGTGCTCACTTGTATACCAGGCATGTACATGTAGAAAGGCCAGTTTTACTACAGTTGTGAATTGCTTTAAATGAGACAACAAAAAAGCCCTTACCTAGTAATGTGACCACTATTCCCAGCAATCCAGTTCCAGCTCCCAGCTCAATCACAGACCGATCCCTGAGATCAATGCCTTCCATCTCCAGATAAGCACACAGGACAACAGCCTAAGCCAAAAGACAAAGGCAGTTAAGCACAGGGCTCATTTCAGTCATACTGAATACAGGGTTTCTGGTTTAACCTGAGAGAGAAGGTTATGGGGTCAGGTGCTTCAGGTCTGCATCAAGACTTTGTTCAGCCCTTCTCTGCCTCCTGTGTGCACATGTAGTCTTTTTATGTTTTATGGAAGTTTTTCATAGAGTTTTATGGAAAACTCCTACTGGCAAAAGGAAAAAAGAACCACAGAGGTTACAACTTGGATGTGGTAACTGCTCCACAAATCCCTAAACATAACAGTGGGTAGAAAGAGTTCTATTTGGAAAGGAAAAGTTGAGGGGTAACACTGGTAAATGAACACTGGTATTGCAGAAGTCCAGAATAAGGTTTCATAGTATCTTGTATGGTATTTCAGAAGGTTTCTGCACAACACTGGCATGCCTTCGGGAAGGACACTGGGAAAGTATAGTACTTCTAGCTGGTTGTATCTAGCATGTTATATGTTATATAGATCTTGATAAGGACCTCTCCCCACAGCAAGTTCTGTCAAAGTTGATGTCCAGAAAGACCACAGCCCTGCACACCAATTCATTTACGAAGTTTGCTAAAAATGCTATGCTTCTTCTTTTAATCTAGAGATAGAAGTTCAATTTGTGTGTGGACTGAGATCCAACCCGATGGGAAGCCCTTGGATTCCTACAGTGATGCTGTCAGCTGCCCTGCAGCCTCAGACCCGCCACAAACCCCTCTGTTTTGGACAGCTCTTATCCCCAAGACAAAGTCTATCAGCAGTCCTGCTTGAGGCTACAAGCAGTGGGATCCATGCTGTGCTCTGAAGGGTGCCAAGCTAACATCACCAGCCACTGTAAAGAAACAGGTGAGAGTTATCCGGAATATTTCCTCTATTGGGCATTGGCAGTGCAGGGTTTAGGTGGCGCGTTTCCCTTGCGTTCCTGCAGGATGTCTCATGGGGACAGAGGGAAAAGTAAAGCAGAGTTTAATATTTTCTTTCCTACCATTAAAAAAAAAAAATTGCAAGCCTTCCCTTTACAATTTAACGTTAAATAATTTTCTACGGTGAATCTGAAAGCTCGGCAAGAGCCACAGGAAGCCACCGAATGAAGAAAAGCTCCGCTTGCCATGAACACCTACCGCATCCCAGACCACGGCCGCCACCCCCAGCCGCCGCCAGTCCTGCTGGAGGCGGATGGTGCGGCTGGCGAAGTGGAAGGTGGCCGAAGGGCTGTGCAGCTGCCGCGCTGCCCAGCCGCCTCCCTCCTCGTAGGGCACCAAGGCCATCGCGCCGTCGGCGACCGCAGCCCCGGGTTCCGGCTCACCGCGGCCTCGGCCGCCGGCTGGGCCCTGCCCGAGCTCCGCGCTGCCCCGCGCCGCGGGCAGGGAAAGGCCC
>VZTI01001000.1:0-41004 GCA_013397865.1 Struthidea cinerea | reverse complement strand
CCCGGAGAGGGGGTCGGGAAACAAGAAGGGAACGTGGCAGAGCCCCCGGGTGCTCCCGGCTGAGGTGGAGAAGTCTGGCCGCTCGTTTCTACTTAACTATGGAGTCGTGACTCGGTCGCAGTGCTCGGGCAGATCGCAAAAGCTGCTGCATTTCCAGTCTCTGTTGAACAGGAGGAAGGAAGAGGGTGTGTGGGGAGTAAGGGAATTAAGAATTACAAAGATTGTGTGCATATGACATCACCGTGGCTGGACGTGGGTAATTTATACGCTGGCTGTGCAGGGTTGTAACTGGGGACTCATTACACTGGTGTTCCTTGTCGCGTAGCTCTCGGTGTTCCCAATTTGCTTTCCTTGGACTCATGGGAAAGTACGTGTGTGCTGCTCGGATTCCTTGCAGTTACACCCGGAGCACTGGTACCTCGCAGACTCGCTCTGTAAGGCATCTCCTCCTCAGCCGGGAGAGCTGCAGGGCTGTGCTGCGGGAATTCCCGAGACGTGTAACAGGTTAGGGGTGCTCGTGTCTGGCCGGGCGCTCACGTGGTGCTGCTGGAGCCGCACGGCGCAGTCTAACACCTCATGATATTCAAAACTTAGTTTAATTAACAAACATCTTGCTATTCCTCTTCGCGGTTATAACCACACCTATGTGAAATATATTCACTTGGAAAGAGATAGCCTGCCTGACATCTTTAGTGTGCAGTGCATACAATAACAATAATCACTGTAATCCGTACTCTTCTCGGACTTAAGAAAAATTTTTTTGCTATCAGACTGGCTGCAGAAGAGTGTGAGGAGACCTTCAGAAATGGAATTATTAAACTTGCAGGGTTCTGCGCAGCACCATATGGTGCAGCTGTTCCAGAAGTGAGATGGAACAGTCAGCCCCTTGGATCTCCTCTGAGACAGCTGTGCAGTGGTAGAAATTATGTTTGCTGCCTAGGAGAAATAAACCTTTATTTTTGCAGGAAGATAGTACAGAACTCTCTCAACGCATTAGGGGAGGAGGAGCTAAACTCTCTAACAATTCTAATAAGCCAAGCAAAAATGCCTAAGCTGAACAAATCTCCTCAGGAATAAGGGTTGTATTTGTTTGAATCTTTAGTATGTGATCATGTCAGCAGTGCTGAGTAACAGATTTAATTGTGAATTCATCCACGTTACAGGACTGGCCTTGAAGCAGAGAAGTATTTAATTTTTCTGAATTTGCAAGCCTGAATAAGAGTGTATAGTCCAAGAATAAGATAGTAGCTGTCACAAATTTTACTTTTGTGGCTATGTGTCCAGACACTATGGAAACTTTACTCTTGAGGCAGGAGATAATCCTAAAATTAGAACTGCATAAGTAGAATATGTTTAAGATGATTTTAAAGATCACTTTTGCAGTGGTATGTGGTTCACTATTGCCAAAGTAGATCTGCTGCAAGTGATAGATGCTATTTGAAGTCTTCTGATTGATACAATTCTTTAGGGGTGCAGAAAGTATCAAAGTTTGATACCTTTATTAAAATAAAATTCTGGATAGTCAATATTAAAAGTAGAACTTCTTGTGTTGATTTTTGAATGTTACAAAGCGCTACCTGGATAGAATTGAAGCAGTTAACTTCAAAATGTAAAGCACTGTTTGTGAAGTTTGAAATCAAGAGTTATGAAACAGGCTTTATAAAGAAGTTTGAAGTGAGACAGCTATCTGTTTAAATTAATCCCTTCTATGAAATAATAAATCTGTAATAGAACAGATAGCTATGCTTATTCCTCTTAAACTCTAGGATGTAAAAGCTGTCAGCATACCCAAACCATGCAAACAGCCTGCATGTTTCTGTGCTGTTGACTACTACAAAGCTTTAGTTTCATTTCGGGGATAAAAGGTACTTCTGTAATTGATTAATGTGTAATATCATAGGCTAGCTGAGATGCAAACTTAGTCTATAATCGAAGGCTGAGAACTACTGCCCTCTTCTTGAATCCTTTGGCAGGGAGAAAAGAGAAAGCTGCAGGAAAAAAAGTCAAGACCATTTTGGCTATTTTTGTTCCATGCTGCTCAGTTCTAGGAGTTTCTAAGAAAACAGCTAAATATATCAGAAAGCTAGCATCCGAATGTGATGGAGACGCTTCATTCCTTAAATTTCTATCTCTACGTTGTTTGTTGTTCTTAAGTCTGTCTTAAGTACTTTTGCACTTGTTTTGCTAAAATTGAATGTTTTGGTTGTATCAGGAATGCAGAAGTTACCAACTGAGCTTTGGACTTTTTGTTTTGTGTTGTTTCATAGCTTTGTGTTGCTCTTTCATAGCAAGTGGAATGTGTTCCTCGCAGGTCTGTGCTCTGAAGTCAGGATTATTTTGTAGCTTCTCCAGCAGTCTTCTTAACAGGCACTACTTTCCAGTCAGCACTGCTTAGATTGTCGGTATCATATCAGAATGAAACAAGAAAAATCTCACTTTCTTAAAATGGGCAGATTATGATGTGGTATTTATGTATGACAAAAAAGGAGTGGTAGGTGGAGTGGCAGTAAAGCACACAGTAAAACTGGAAGTTTAATGTTTCAGCAAAGGTTAATTCAGACAGGAAAGGTTTGTCAGATCCTCTACTAAGAGAATTTAAAGGATGACTTTGTATTTTATGGCTCTCAAGTTCCTAAGCCATAACCTGTTTGGTGCATGCTTTCTCTGAATGAGAAATAAGCCTCTATTTGTGGTTTGATATGTTAAGCCAAGTTGGGTTAAGTAAACAGGAATAAACATAACTTTGAAAACAGTAGTTTCTTCCAAATAGGTTCATGCCTACTGCTAGTATTAAATATCAAAGGCTGCCATTAATCTAAAGCAGCTAGTTGACTTTTCAGCTGAGCATTAAGTGTTCCTTAAATCAACGGTTCAACGCAGTTTGAATTGACCAAAAAGGCTTTCCTGTCTAGTTTTAGTAATGGTAGTTTTTTGATCTTAGTGTGCCATTTGGGCTGTGGTGATTACTGGGGTTTGGGTTTGTTTGGTTGTTTGGGTTTTTCCCCCCCAAATGAGTGTCTGCTAATCTTTATTTTGGGCTTCCTTTTTTTTTCCCTGTGATTTTTTTTCCTGGTTATTTGGGGGAGAACTTCTTATGGCTGACACTTTTTTGCTAGATCCCTAGGTTTAAACATAGATCTACTTCTTCAAAAATTCTTTGATCCTTGGATAAAACTAGAACAAGACCTTGCTTGGCAGGTGTTTCTCACTTGTACTTGAGAACATCTCCCTCCACTGCTGCTGTTAGCTGAGTTTGAGCAGAGGTTTTACTTGATTCCCTTGAACCAAGGGGAAGAGTGTTGCCCTACTGAAGTGGTGGGACATAGTGACCTGCTACCCTCACCTGAATAACTGGGTGTGGAGAATGACAGGGGAAAAGACAGTCAGGGATGAAAGGGAACAGCAGATGGGATCAGGAGAGGAGCTGAGTGGGATATGGTCATCACACAGAGGTTTGATGGGAAGGCAAATGGAAGGGGCCTTTGAAGAGGAGAGTTAATAGGGATAAAGTAAGTGAGATTTACCTGAACAGGCTCAGGCTAGTGCCTAGAGTAGTTCTTCAAAGCTTCAGGTTGCTTGCATGCTGCAGTTATTAAACAGTGTTGAAGATGAACAGAAATTTGGATGTATTGATTGTCTGTGATCTGGTTTCACTAACAGCTTGTCTATAAACCTCCTTGCAGAAGATCTAAATACTGTTCATTTGCTTCTCTTATATAATTTCAGCTTATTTCAGGCATGTGGGTGGAGGTTTTTTCCTGTTATTTTTTTTTTAGTTCAGGGTTTTTTTGTTGTTGGGGTTTTTTTAAATCCTAGTTAAAATGTTAGTTAAGTTAAAACACTTTGGTGCAAGGAATCAGCTTTTTTATGCCAGCAGTTTTCATCACAGGAAGGGCTTAACCATCTTATGTTGGTTTTTGTGTGTCTCTATTTGAAGATCTGTGGCTGCATAGGTTGACAAATACCTTTGTCTATTTAGGCAAACATGAAGCCAGAGCTAAAATGCAAATGATGCTCTGGTGCCTTTTCTAGTGTTCCCTCTCCTTTCTTCCTTGTAGTCACTGAGTTTTTCACCTTAGACTCACTCTTGGTTCCCCATAACTGTCAATATCCCTTTCCAAAAACTGGCTGGACATTCATTATAAAGGTATTTGCAGCAGGTGCAGATAGTCTGCGATCTTGACAAATGTGAAGTATTGGACTTTCTGTAAGCCTGAAACACCTTCCATGTTGTTGTCTGAAGAATCCTGATGTCATGGCCTCTAGAAACAATCTGTGAAGTATCTGTAATGGAAATGACTGAATCCAGAAACAGTGATGAAACTGATCTCCAGATTTGGGAATTGGAAATAAAATAATTCATCGCTGCAGTATAGTATTTGTATTTCTGTTCTTATGCTTGGATGCTGCTGGCAACTAAAGCATCGTCTATCCTTTTCTCTCTTCAGTAAGTCTTGGAAACTTGCAGCAAGCAAGTAAATCTTAGGTTTTTAAGAGTAGTTGATATGGAAAATATGTACATGAAACTCATGTGAAGGGAGACTGATTTGTGTTTCAGGTGTGTTTTTTCAGGCTTTCAGCACAACAGGTATTGAAAGGATATGATATCAGAGGGGTTTGATGAAACTTACAGAACTAAGGAAACTGAATTCCTTTTCCTCTTTACTTTTTTTTTTTTTAAACTGATTCCATGTGGCTTACCTCTAGCATCCTTTTCCTCTACTGGCTTTCTTCAGGAGATTTGCTGTTTTCCCTCCTACCTGCAGAGTAGATGTTGTAGAACAACAGAAGTCCTGTAGCTAGAAGTATGTGTTCTCTCAAGTGTGATCACTGTGGTGAGGTCATACCAAAAAGCTGACTAACAGGGGAATGAACTCTTGCACAGCCAACAAAACACAAAACCCTACTCCTCCCAGATTCATATTGCAGGTTAAATTAACGTTTCTAACGATGTTTCTTCCACATACAGGGAGAAAGAAGAAGTTACTATGGGAGGCAGGAGGGAAATTCTACCAAACATTAAGAACCCAGACCTTGCATCTGTAGATCCTTGCCAGCAAGCTTTTGTTGAGAGTTTTAAACCTATCTGGTTTGTTTTTTTTTTTCTTCATTGCAGCTAGAGTTTGAATGTGCACTTCCATTTCACTCACTAGAAAAATAATGTTTTCAGAAGAAAACTCTGAATGTTTTGATTTCAAGAGATAAGTGAGGATGGTACTGACTTAAAAAAACTTGGTGCTATTTATTTAAATTTGTAGTAAAGTCAGATGAATAAAACTGAAGATCCTCCTTGCAGGTGATGTAAATATCAGGATTACCTTAACAGCTTACACAAAAATCCCCCTGTCAGCCAGGTAGCATTCTACAGTGTTTGATGAGCTGCTGTTTGGAGTTCTGAAAGGGTCTTGAATTATTGCAGTAATCAAACATTGTTGATTTTTTTCCAGTGTGAAAACTAACGTTGGCTTGTTATGAAATGTGTCAATCAGGCTCAGATAATAGACTACTGAATGCCAGTATCTTTCAAAGACTAAAAAAAGCTTTTCTGTAAAGCCCTTGGACACGTTTCGTTATGTTGATAGTTACTTTTCTTTTACAGAACAAACTGCAGGTAAGGTCCAGACTTCATTTGAAGTTTGCAAATGGGAGCAGTCGGAAGAGGTGAAAAATGTACCGTGTACCAGTCCATCAGGTGGCATGTGACACCAGCAAACACTGCAGTGTGTCTTGCTTTGCACTTGCAGACACTACCTGAGACTGGAATCTCTGGCACTCACCTGTTCTGCTTTCTGAACCATGGCTTGTAAGTAAGGCAGAGAACATGGGAGGAATTTTTACAGGACGGCTTTCCTTACACTTGCTGTTGCTAGTGTGGATCTAAGATTCTAAAATTTGGTTGCTCTTTAATGTGTACCATTGGAAATTTTTGTTTTGGCTTATCAGTTAGAAAATTAGGGCTGTGGACTTCTACTTTAGCCTGTGGTGATAGTGAATTGTGTTATGTGTGAAGGTCAGTGTGGGGAATAAAAAATGGCAGCATAGAACTAATTCTTTCTCCCTGTCCTTTAAATGGTCCTACATTAAATGCAGTACAGGAACACATCCCTAACAAAATGTTAGTTACTTCTAAGATCTAGCTTGTGAGCTACTGTTTTCCTTCTAGTTCAAAGATAAAATCCTAGGGGCATCTTGTTTACTGCTGTTTTAACTTGTCCTGCTTTTGCTGTGGAATTTGGGGCACTCCTGACACCCTGCCTTGGCTAAAATATGTAGAAGTGCTTATAACCCTGGCAGGTACATCAGGAAACGTGTGGAAGCCTCCTGGACTCCGTTTGGTCTCAGAAAGGGTGGGTGTTGTGTTGTGTGGAACAGATCTCTCTGCCCAGTTTCCCCAGCAGGGGCTGTGAAGAGGGTGCAATAGGATCATGTTGGGATGTCCTGTGGAGGCTGCAGAGAGTGGTGTGGATCCTCCTGCACTTTAAGAAATGAAAGAACACATATTAATGCTAGATTGATTTTTTTAAGCCACAGAAATTAATAAATTACTTAAACCCTAGGTAGTCTCCCGTGTTTAGTATATATTCTGCACTTTTGCTTTCTAAATTCTTCTGACTTTAGTAGCAAATTTGAAATGTCTATTGTGTCAGTTTCTCCAGCCCAACTCTGGAGTGTGTGTAAAAGAGCAGATAATTCCTTTCTAATTAAGCAAGCTTGTTGTATATTGAAGTAATTTCTGCATCCTTCCAAAACATCAGTGTGCACTTAGATATGCGCTGGGTATTGGCAGTGATATTACTGTTTCTGTAGCAGTGCCATAAAGATCAACTGACAGCTTTTAAATAGCTTTGAAACATCCTTCTGTGTGTATTGTGTAAATTCACAACACTTAGAAATAATCTTTTAACAGTCTTTTAACAATGAGAGTTGCAAATGGAAAGCAGCTGATGTGTACTGGGCTCTCTGGGGCATTTGGTGTGGCTGGGACAAATAAACAAAGCAGGTTAAATTTAGAAACCAGAGTTGTAACTGTCCTAAAAGTTTTGGGAAAAGAATTAGCATAACGTAATTTGAAGTAGAAATAATTTTATATGAAGTTATTGTTAGGAATAACAGACTTTCTGAAATGGATTGGTGGATTTGCTTGTTACAATTTTTTGTTACAATTTTTATATCTTTATTGGGAGTGTTAAATGACTTGCATCTCTACAGCATAAGCTAATGAAATATAAGGGAAACTCAAGTAAGTCATTGAACAAGTGAAAAAACTCAATTTACAGCAAAGAGATGATTGTATCATTTAATGCTTTAAATATGTGCTGTGTCAAAATGTTACTGCTGTCTAGTAAAGCAAAGGATGGGGCTAAAACTGTTAAAGGAAATGCAATAGTGTATTGTTCTGAAATTATCGAAGAGCTGCTACTAAGTGACATCTTTGACTGTCAGCTTTATTCATGGGATAATACACGTAGCACAATGCAATGTGTAAAATGTGTTTGTAATAATTAGAAGTCACCCGTGGAGGTGTGTAAACCATAGATAAGTAGCGAGCATTATAAATTCCTAAAACCTAAACACATTCTTACATGGCATGGATAAAAGTAAAGTCTTCGTGTGGATTTTATGTTGTGGAAAGGATGTAAGATCTTGAGCTAGGGCAGAGGATTGCTTTTAAAATTGATGTGATCTGCCCTGTGGGGGACTGTGCGTGCTCAGCAGCAGCAGAGGTGGCTGAGATTGTCTGAAAGGCAAGCGAGCTGCAAGGGATTCCTCAAAGGGGGAACGGTGGCAGAGGGAAGCAAGTTCAGGCTTCTCCCTGCTCCACTTGGAGGCAGGGTTGATCTGACAAGCTTGGTAGTACACGAGTAAATGGCTCTGAGAGATGCAGAGAAATAAAGGGCAAAGGTTGTTTTTAATACACTGTTCTCAGAGACAGGGGAAGGGCCCTTGTGTAGCAGCATTATTGTGCTGCTCTCACAGATTTAATTTCAGGTGGGAATTTTCTCTTCTCACCTCTTTATCACTAAGTATGAGGGTCTGATAGAAAGTGTTTTGATTTCTACTGAGTTAATAGCCTGTAGAACAAAAATGTTCTGGAGCTGTTTTCTTGCTTTTTATATCATCCTGTTGTTCCTCTCACTTCTCCCATTCTTGTTTCTGCATGCGTTAATTTCTATTACTCCTGTTTATCCTGTGGCATACATGCTTTCTTTTCCTGTTAGCTTTCTGTGAAGCTTGAGTTTTCTGTCGTACAACTTCTGATGCTCCTACTCAAGACTCACCCTTACTTTCAGGGCTAGTATCTTGCCTTCAGACACATAAGTGCTACCAGGATGAAGTATTAGGAGTTATGCTTGGTTGTGAGTCAAATTGTTTGCAGATTTATCTCTTCCTCTGCCTTTTCTTCTGCTGTTTCCCATTACATTTTACCTCTGCTGATGTCCTTATCTGCCTTTTGCCTTATGTTTCCTTCATCAGCTGTATTGCTGTTGCCTTTTGGTATTTCATGAGCAACACTGGCAGTTTAGGAGGAACAAATCACATGACTAATTTTTCCCTTGCTTAGAAAAAAGCATTGTCCAGGGAAAATGGCACAGGTAGGATGGTTAAAATTCTCTGGCTGCTTATAAGGGGAAAGCTACAGGAAGGTGGTCTGTTAAAGGCATCTTTCTTTGCAGTCTCTTGCGAGACCAAAGCAGGTGCACTGTGTCTGCCCATGCCATGTTACCCTGGAGTAACAAACCCAGCTACAGTTGGCTCTGATCATTTCTGGTGGGGTTTTGGTGGGGTTTTGTACTGAGAGCTGTGTGATATGTCTTGGACTTCCTTAGTACCTTAACTCTGGTTGTATAATCTGTGTTGTGGGTTTAATGTGCTGTGGGTGCTGGTACACCGGACTTTGTCCAGCAGAAAGCTCCTTGTGTCTGGCAGAGCCACCATGGAACTGGAGCCAGTAAAGTCTATTATCCTTTCAGTTCTGTTCCTCTCCTTAAATGTGTGGGTCTGCTTGGTTCAGGGGTTGACTTGCGTGGCCTTGTCAATTTTGTGTCACTGAGTGCGTGCTGCAGTGCAGTGGATCTTCTTGCCTGGAATGACAAGAAGACATTGCAGACACTTCTTGTCTGGGATGAAAGTTGGTTGTATTCATATTCTTGTGCTTTTAGTCCTAGATCTGATTTCTAACATGTCAGAGGCATGGCTATAGGAACTGACAGAGCACAAGAAGAGGCAGAAACAATGTAAGAAGTGAGCATCAACAAGTCATATGGTTTCAAAATAAATCAAAACCATCAAGAAGTCAAGATAGTAGTGTATTTTTTATGAGGTGAGGGAAGATGGGTGTTACCCTGTACTGTCTCTTCCCTGTGAAAAAAAGCATCTGTCCTGTTTAACATTTATCAGTGACCTGGAGGAGGTGATGGAGGATGCCCAAATTGCAGATGACAGCCAACAGTCAATGTGCTGGAGGCTGCTTATTCAGAGGGACCTGGACAGGATTGGGCCAACACCAGCCCTATGAAATTCAGCAAGGAGAAACATGGAGTCCTGTGTTAAAAGTTACTGACGTCAGTAGCCCTTTTCCTTCTGTTTTCCTGTGCTTGTTCCTCCCCAGTTTTCCTTGCTGTCTTCCCCTAAATACGGCACAAGTCTTGTACAGTCCTACAGGCTCTTCCCTACCATTGCACAGTGAGTCTCAGCCCTGTAGGCATTAGTCCTCCTAATGGGAAAAGTGATCTAGGCTCTGTGAACCCTCATTGGAAGTTTTCAAGGCTCAGCTCGGTAATGTCTTGAGCAGCCTTGTGTTCTACCAAAAGCTGATTCAGCAAGAGGTTGAACTAGAGACCTCTGAGGTCTGTTCTAACTTGAGTTACCCAGTTATTCTAAAAGTTGCTGCTGAACTGTAAATAAATACATTCTGAGTTGTTTGCTCTGTTTGCATCATAACTTGCTGATAATAATCTGTATTTTAAGTCTGCACATTGCAGTCTTGTTCTGCCTGTTGATGATACTTCAGTTACTTGGTAGGCTGGCAAAATACTTCCACTTCTGAATCACTGTTTATGTTGGGTTTGTTTGTTGGTTTGTTTGTTAATGCAGCGCTAGCATTAGAAACTGTATACTGTCTCTTAAATGTGATTTTGTTAAATCCGTGTTAGAAACTTGTCAAACTTGTGGACAATTTTTAAACAAGTTATACTATTTTGTTAAGATGTTACAAATGGTACTTAAAATGTGGCAGTATGGCATGCTATTGTGTGCTGGATTTTTATTTTTATTTTTTCAGAGAATCAACTGTACATCAGTAGTACTTGAGGTATGAGCTGTGAGGCAAATTCCATTCTAGGGTTTCTAAGCCAGGACTTCTTATATTTTAACTGCGTGATTAAATTTGGGTATCTGTTCACTGTGTGCTGTGAATGAGCACAGTAAGGCAACAACAGAAATACTGGGTTTATAAATTAGCTTTTTAAATCTTCACAAGATGCTCTGGTTTCATGGCTGACTCTAGTCTTTTTTGAGAGGAGGGGGAAATTCCCTTTTGAATCGTCTTGGTGTTCCTAGACAGATGTTGGCTACATTACTTATACAGTAGAGATTAAAAATTACAGTGGTCCACATCCTGGACCAGTGCCAGAGCAGCACTGTTGGACTAAGATCAGCAATGTTGTAAAGCCCAGTACTTGGAAAACATGGAGTTCGGGATACCAGTGTTGTGCACCAGTGGGAATCTGGAATGAGAAGTTTTGGGGACACGTGTACTTTTGCAGTTGTGGTCCCTTGCTGACGCACGGGGGCTGTGGCTGTGGGGTAGGTGCAGTAGCACAAACATTCACACAGGTAAGACTTCCAGCACCCAGGCAGTTTGTGGTTTGGCAGAGTTCTGTTGGTTGGGTGCATAAAAGATTATGGAGTTTTTTTTAATTAAAAGGTGATTCTTAGATGGCTTTGCTTTTTAAGGGTGTGGCAGTTGTGTTGGTGTCCCACCTTAAACACTTAAAAGTGCAAGTGCTCATGCACGAGTGTGTGTGCTTGTATGGCTGGCATGGCATAAGAATGACAACTGTAAATGGATGCAAAATTGCTGTTTCGAGGACTTAGAGGATCACAGGCCTAGATTATTCTGTTCATGTGTTCACATAAGTCACTGTGTCTGTAGCATGACTTCCTGGGAACAGCTGTTTCTTCTGTCAAAGCTAAGGCAGCTCAGAATTTCATCATGATGGTCACAGTTTCATCAACCAACTTTTGTGATCACTTCCATCTTAATCTAAGGGAGTAATATATCCTCTTCTAATGCCATCACTGCTCTGTTGTGGCAAAGGATTAAAGCAGTCATTTTGTTCTTCAGTAACTCTGTTTTAGCTTTACATGGTTTAACTTGAAATTCCAAAAGAACCAAATAGTGTAAGCTTCATGTTTTGATATTTATCAGCACTGTAAATGTTACTTATTAGGTTCTTTTGTAAGACCACAGATTGTTTCCTGCTGTATTTGGTACATAAAGCATAGAGGGTAGGAACACAGAGGGAAGGATCAGCACTGATAATTTTTTGTTGTTTTGGTATGTTGTTTTTAAATTATTCTCTTGATAAAGTTTTAGCTTTCTGCCCACTACTGAGGACATGCCCCACACCTACCTACCCGAACATGCAGGGGTGCAGATTGACTTCTGAAGATGAATGTTGTTTTTTGAGATCTCCCTGTCCAGATTTTTTTTTTCAGAGGGAAAAATGTAAAATTTTTATTCATCTTGGCAAAAGTAAGGTTTTATTTCAGAGAGACAACCCACTCTATGTGGGTTTGATCTTGTTTCCATCACTGTGCTTGAGCACTTTGAGGCTGAGTGGCAATTGTTGCAGTTACCATCTTTTGTTAAAGGTATCTTCTTTTTTTTTTGTCCTTTCTGTTTCAGATTTAGCCTTGGAATCTAATCCATCTGATCATCCCAGAGCAAGCACAATTTTCCTGAGCAAGTCACAAACAGATGGTAAGCTAAGATTTTTTCCAATTTAACAAAAACCAGGAAAAAATTGGAAAAATAACCAAAGGTAACAGCTCAGGAACACAGTGCTTCAATTCTTTCAAAGCATAGGGATTAGTAATTTATGTATTTACACAGAAATGTGTTTGTAGACCATTTTACTTAACACTTAAAATTACTTGTCCTTCAAAATGCTTAAATATCAGATTTCAGAGTGCAGATCCTAGTAGTCTGAAGGAGGAAGACTCTCTTCATTAGTGTAATTCAAGCTTCAAGCAATGGTGGTGTTTTTTATGACCGAGGACTGTTTTAAAAATTGTTTTAAAGTAAAAAATTGTAGTTTTTAAAAAACAAATTAAGTTTTCTGTAATAAGCCTAAGCCATTAGTCTATATCCATTGCTTTTGAATATGTTGTTTTAAACTGTTTGAATAGTTTCAGAGGATAAATATTCTCCAGTCCTGGTTTTAATTATATAGATGTATTGGGATTTTCAATTTCTTTGCAGATCCTGTATTTACTTAATAACTCAATTTGGAAACAATTGCTGTAGCTTGCACATTCCAAAGTGCTGTTAAAAAGTGGGGGCATTTCTGTATTGCACAAATAAAAGCAAATTCTGACAATGAGACATTTTGAAGTTGCAACTAAAGAAAAGTTTAAGATAGTCTTTTTAAAATGCTTCTGTTTCTGTTATAATTGGTTCTTGTTTGAAGCACTGTTTTGCTAAGAAAGCGATGCACTGGAGTTAGGATGTGTTGATGGAAAGCTGCAGTGTGTCTTTTAACTTGTCACAGCTTTGCCACAGAAAAGAATTATTTTGACAGGTCTGTCAGTTGCTGTCCTGCTATTCAGTCTTGTGGCAAGTGGTAAAATTGTCAGTTGTATCAACTTTGCAGTGCTCAGATAATCTGTGAGCAGTGGGAACAAGCACTAGCCTGGTTCTCCAGAAGGGATGATACCAAGGAAATGTAAAGACCTTTTTTTTCTGGGGCCTCTAAAATCAGTCTTCAAGCAGCCAGAGGGTCTGACCTGCTCATTTCAAGCACCTCTCAGATGAGCAGTGCTGAAGGTGCAGCTCACAAGCTGGCAGAGTTCATGAACACTGTCACTGTGCAGCCTTCAGCCTTGCTGCAGATAATGTTCAAACTACGTGAACAGGCTTGTTGGGGGTAGTACTGCTTTCAAACGTGGTTTGGTTTTCTTCAAGTGAAATGTATTGAATTGTGTAGACTTGTGTTCATGTAAAAAAAGGCTCTGCTAGGTGAGGTTGTAACTCTTAAACTACGCTCTGAAGTTTGTATTTAATTAATTGATTTTTATGGAGAAGTCAGGCAGAATAATTTATTTTCTAATTTTCCTTGTTCTTCTTCAGTTGACCTTCCATAGAATTAGTAGAATTAATATCCGTAAGTTCTCTCTCAGTGAGACGTTATCAGGATTATGAGTTTTGATTTATGCAAAAAGACTAAAAGAATGTGGATACTCTTTTCCAATTGTCAGTTTTGCTAAACAGTAAGTATGTGAGAGAATGTGTCCTGCTAAAGAGTGGTAATGATCCGAGGTTAGAACTTTGGAGAGGTGCCTGTCCATGCTGGTCACATTTGTATACTTTGTGCATGTGTTCAGCTCTCAGCTCTCCCTAACATACTGCTGTATTGCTGCTATCACAGCTGGAAGTTTAACCTTGCAGTCTCTTTTGAAAGACTAACACAGTTTAAATTGATCAAATGACATGGTTGCAGTTATATGATAAATAGGTGCACAGCTTGTGCCAGCATCTTCTGTATAGTGAAATACCCTTTTACCTTCTGCTGTCTAATAGGAGAAGAGAGAACACGTAAATAATGCTGGGCACCTCGCTTTCCTCCTTGTGTGCCTTTGGCAGGCTCAGGGTGTGCTGGCTTTGCTTCTGTTTGCTGTTGGATGTTGGACATTGTCTGTTTGAAGTATCTGAAATCATCCTGTTTTTCATGATACTCAGCATCTTTTCAAAGCTAAGACACTTTTCCTCTTAGTGTGATGGGAAGTAGTTGTTCCTAAATGTACATGTGGGTAGACAGAGGTCGTATGTAGCTTACTAGCTGGATAAAACTTGGTATTTTTCCTCAAGCTACTTTTCCAGACACCTAAAGTAAAACTGGAAACTTTTCATACTCATGTACTTCAGAAAACTAGGTTAATAGAATGACTTTATTGAATGTAAATTGGGAAACCTTTGAGTTCACATTCTTTTTCCCTCTTTCTAGTGCGAGAGAAGAGGAAGAGTAACCATATAAATCATGTAAGTAAACTGGATTCTATCTAAATAATATTGGGATATTGGGCCAAAAACAAATTCAAGGAAACAATTGTAGTAGTTCTAGGAATATAGTCTTACACATCTTCCAAATCCTCCGTAGAAAGGTAAAACTGAATTGTCTTTGTCCATCTCTAAAAAATAATCAGGCACAATATCACAAAGCATAGAAATAATTTTTTTTTTTTTGTTGCATCAGTCTTAAGCATTTCAGAACAGTAAAGAAGAAAATGTAAGCCAACCATTTTTTTTAAAACAGAAACAAAATTGCATTAATTTCTCAGCTGAGATGGCAAGTCTTGAATGACTTGCTGATTGAGTACTGCTATACGACTTTTAAGAAGTGTATCCCATATGAAAAGAGAATAATGAACAAATATGATCAGTATGATAAACAAGTGATAATCCATTAGTTTTAAGATCTGAAAATATGCTCTTAGCTTCTTCCACAAATATTAGTCGGTTTGGACACTTTACTTACCAAAAAAAAGCCAAAAAAAAAAGATGCAATGTCATTAATAAGTGGATAAAAAAATCATTGACCAGTAAAGGTAAGAATGGAAGTTAGTAACATAAAGCTTAAAAATGTTGTCCAGCAAAAGTGTCTACTGATAAAGTATTGAAAGATAATAGGATTTCAAGTCTCTTTTTTTAGCCTGGTTATGCAAAGAGTGGGGGTGATTCTCTTCCCTTTTTTTCTGTCTTTTTGTTACAATTCCAGCTTTGGTCTACCAGTACCAAGGTGAAGTGTGACTGGATTGTTTTTGCTGGCAAACTTCAGCTGGAATGGGAGATATTCCCAGGCAGCTATTGAGTCGTGAAGAGTGCCAACATTTTCATATGGAAGACTTTCAAGTTTTAGACGTGGCATTTAAAAAAATTGTGGTGAAAACTAATGAATCTTGAATTGTTGGATTAAAATTCCTCCCTCAATTATGATGTCCTATCTCTAGTGCAAGGTATTGTCTAAAATGCTCAGGGAAGCCTGGATAGGGTTATTTTGGAAGATTTCTTACAGTACAAAATGTACAGGATGAGGATGGATGATGGAGCATATTGCTAGCTCTAAATAATAATAGTAAAAGTAAGGTAATAGCAGTACTCTGTGTCCACATTCCAGATGCTAAACAGGACATGCGTGAAGGGAGCCATGTCAGGAAAGGGTTTCTTTTTTTTGAAACTTTTAACATGACAAAACCCCAAATGCAAAACTGTCTTCATAGGGAGCAGTACTGGATAACTGGCAAGTGTAAAGGTATAGGATGTAAAAGAAGGGAGATGCTGATTATGGAGTCACAGGGAAATCTAATAGAGTACATCACAGAGAGGGATGTACTCGAGTCAGTTTTGAGACACAAACTGACAAGAACGGAATGGGAGAGAACGGAGAAAATCAGAGGACTTGCTGCTTTAGCTCAGCTATTTCTGCTGTAAATTATCTAAAATCATGTTGTGTATTACAAGGGATGATTTGTAAATGTATCTTACACAAAGGAACTAGATGGCTACAGGGTAGCTTACATTGCAGCAGCAACCACCCACAGAGACCTCCTGTGCAGTAACCACTTGAGGTGTAAAGCCAGTATTCAGTGTGCTGAACAGAATCTTACGGAATCACTCTTCTTGAATGTATTTCAGTTCTTTTCTTTTTTTTTTTTTATTTTTTGTTCCCCAAGGTTTCTCCTGGGCAGCTTACGAAAAAATACAGCTCATGCTCAACAATATTTATAGATGACAGCACCGTCAGTCAGCCTAACCTTAGAAGCACAATAAAGTGGTAAGGACCCTTGTCATCAACAAGGCATTGAGTGGCTTTGTAAGGGTTATTTGGCATTTTCTGGGGGTCTTGTCTGTTCCAAAGCCAACTGCACTCTTGAATGAGAGAAGCACAGCACTGCTTCTGCAGGTTGGTCATGGAAGGGGTGTAGAGGTCTGGATAATTGACTGCTGGAGGGAGCTCTTGTTTCAGTCACAGAGCTCATGTACTGTCCTATTTCAAAGTCATTCTCATCATGCACTTGAGGCAGTGCAGAAGTGTGTCAACATTTTGGGTTTGAAAGTATGTGTTGAGGTGGGGAGCTTCTTTTACATTGAAAGCCAAATCAAGAAATTCTTAACCTGGGAAAACTTGAAATGAATTTTGTATGGAATTGCAGGGAAAGTTGCAGGACTGTGTTTGGTACTTGCCAGTGGTATTAGTCTGCCCTCTAGTTGTGGAAAACCAGTCAGTGTTGCTGACTTGGGGTTTAGTTCTGGCCTTTCTGCTTTTCTTCACTTACTTGTTATTTTAGGTAGGTGATCATTCTGTTCTCCAATGTAAATGGCTGCTGGACCTGGGTACCAGAAAGCCAGTTATTTGCACTTAGATGATACCAGCCGAGAACTGAGAAGAGAGTTTTATTGTGCTTGAGGGGAAAGGAAGGCTGAGTAGATTGAGTCTCAGAAGGCTTTACTGATTTAATAGTGTAGTAGAGTTTGGAAATGTCTAAGTTGATTTGTTACTTCAAAATTTGGTTTCAGACAAAGGTATGCAGCCTGCCACTTCTCCTTTTCTAGAGAGACAAAAACCTAAAAAATGATGCTTGTGCCATTTTGAAGTGCTGTACAGCTGACAACAGATCAGAACTTTCTTGTGATAGGTTCCTGTGATGGCAGTGTTACTGTTATCACGATGAGTAAAGAATCTGATATTTGGCCACAGTAAACAAGTGTTAATATATGAAACCTATTGCCTCGCTTAGCAGAGACTGAAATCTATTCTTGTCCACTTCTTGGATTATGCTGGCATAATACCATCTGTATTATTCTCCTTTTTAGACAGGTCCTAAATTAGACAGCCACTCAGAGTTAAAACATCTGCAGAATCTCTGCAATGGTATATGTAACACCAAGTAGAACTTATATTTCAGTTGGGAATAGTCATCATTTTCACTAAATATCACCTAATCAGGAAATGAAGGTATATGTTGAAAATGTCGCTTTACACTTATTTTGTTGCACAAATATCTGTACAATGAATGTAAAGATAGTTTGGCTGGCAGAACAAAAAAAACCCAAAATCCTAGGAAAACAAGGTTCAACTCTCCGTCTCTTGCCGGAAAAAGAAATGCCGAAAAAAAAGTTGACTGAGGGAAAAAAAAAACCAAGGGTACCACTGAAGCCTAGCAGTGTATCTCCATGTCCTTGAAACAACTGCAGAATTTGGCCAGTTTCTGTCCAGACAGTTAAACATCAGAAATGAGACGTGTAGTACCTGGGGATGTGAGAGGAGGTAACTGCAAAATGGATTTGTAACATTTTGAGCTGAATGACAGCTTTTGCAGTGGAACAGGTGCATGGAGTATGCTTTGTTAATTTTTTTTTTTCTGTTTTTTAGTGTAACATTAGCAATATTCTACCATATAAAGAACAGGTGAGTGAACTCTTTCTTTGCTGAAATATAATTACTTTCTTTTTGAGTCAGGGATATAAAATCATAGAATCACTAAGACTGGAAAAAAACTCTTAGATCATAAAGTCAAATATGGTCTTGATCACTTCAGTGACAGCCGGTGAAACTTAAAGGAGGTGAAAAATCTGGCACTTTATGCTGTATCTGCTTCCTCTTTGTACCCTCTCTTGAGCAGCTGTGGAAGGGTCAGTAATGCACCCATCCAATGGCACACAAAACTTCAAAACAGGGGGTGAGGAAAAGACAACTAACCACAAATCAGCCTTTGGACTTTGTTCAGCTTTTCCTGAATACGGAGGTACGGATTAGTTTTGATGGGTGAAGGAACACTGTCCGTGTACAAATCACTCTTGCCATTACAGCTAGTTCCAGCATATGCTTCTGAATTACAGCTGACTTTTTGAAGTAAATGCTATTAATGAGTTTCATGTGGTTTCACATTTTGAGGGAGAACTGTAGTGAGCATAATACAAGAACATGGAAAGCTATTCATTATTTAGCACCTTAAATATTTAATTGTAAGGACTCATCATTAAATGCTTTGCAAAAATACGAGGTAGCTCCATACCATATTCTAGGAAGAGCTGAACTGTAAAATATGTCCCTTGATCCTCTTTAATGAACAGTGATTTTTAGTAGAGCATAGCATTACCAATTAACTCTTTTTGCTAAATAAGAGATTTTTGTTTTGTAGAGATTCTGACAGATCATTGGATATTTTTGATGAAAAATCTCATCCTCTCACAGTAAGTGTAATTTTTTGATCCCCTGAATGTGTATCAATAACATCTTGATTTGTATTGTATAAGTCGTAAAAATGTATTAGCAACAGGCCACAATCAAATTGGTCTTAAACTGTGTCTTTATATATAATATAAAGTGCACACAGTGACTTTTGAGATCAGCTAGATCATGAACAGAGCCCAGTCTTTCTAAATGTTGCAAACTATGTTTGGTTTTCTGTGGAGGGCTGTGAGCCCTTGGCACTCCCTTGGAGGAGAGAAGCCTGAGGCCAAAAGGAGTCACACCAGAGATAAGCAACTTACCTCAGGTTATGGTGACCAAGTGAACCACCCCCAGCATGCCTTGCTTCCTTATGGTAATACCTTGTACCCAGCTGGCTAACTGGTTTCTACCCCACCCCCTGCCTTTGCTATTAAAAGACCCCTGTTTCTGCCCTTGGATAGGGGGTTCTCATCCCTGGCCTCCCCTTCGCAGAGGCTGCTGGGCAATAAAGCTACCTCTGTGGAACTGCCATACGAGGCTCCTGTCTCTCTATCCCCGAGTTCTGCCGGGGTGATTTCACAAAGAGCTGAATCACAAGAGCTGGAATCACTTGTAGCTGAGAAATCGCTCCACTTGCTGAAATCACCTGTGGCTCAGGGAAGTTGCTAAAGCCCCTAGAAAAGCTTTTCCCTGGTGGGATGCTTTCCCTAGGAAGGCCGCAGCACACCGGGTTGCTCACCCCCGGCTCCCTGAAAGCGACAGTTTTCTATGCTTTGATTATAAATAGAAAGAAGCATATGCCAAATTCTTTTGTATTCCATGTCTGAAGTTTCTTGTCCATCTATTTTCTTCCCCTCTTTAATACTGCTTTATTAAAAGTGTTTTCTATTTATTTAGGAAGACATGTTAGTAGGTATGTGCCTAACCTTTTAAATGACTGCAAACAGGAGAATAAAATACATGAAGCATTGCAAAAAGTAGGCAGCAGTGAGTTCAGCCTTTAAAAAACCTGAAAGGCAACATTTTAAAGCAAATATGCTTAAGACTGCTTGCAGTGACAGCAAGGAGCATTCAGGATGTGATTTTAATGTGACTGGTCCTGGTACACCTTTTTGGATGCTCTTAAAGATGCAAAACCTCATAGTACAGGGAAGCTCAGGAGTGGAGCGTGTGCTTTTTACGTTCAGTTTGAGCACTCCTAGCTTAATGCCTGTCCTACGGAACCACTTCCTTTGTTTTTCATTTGAAATTAATTTAGCAAAGATCCAAAATATCTTTAAAAATTCTGTTTGCTCTGGGACTTACATGACTGAATGCAGTTCAACCTATTTCACTGGTTTTGCTTGTTAATAAACAGATTCTAATAAACAATTTAATATTTTAAGTTTGTTAGAGTTTCATCCCTAAATATGACCCATTGTGCTAGAAATTGTGCCATACAGTACAATATAAATAAATACAACTTTTTACTCAATTTAAAAAAAAAAAAGAACTCCAGGACAAGAGCTACAGTCTATCCAAGATTTCTTGTATAGTCTGTAGCACTTCAGAGCAAAAAGTGTGGACCAAAACTATTTTAAATGCCTGAATCTGTTGTTTTGCATTCAAAATTACTTATGTAGGATAAACTCCATCAGACAATTTCTTTATGTAACAACCTGACATCCTTTGATCCTTTCATATAGCCTACCTCCTGTTTAATGAGAAGAAAATCATTGTGTCCTCTGGGGAACACCTGAAGGTCTCTTCTATTCTTACTGCAGCATACAGACAGAAATAGAGTTATGGCTGATTGTCACACTTCTGAGGGAAAGGCACACATGGCTTGTTAGTTTCTATAGCAATGGTGTTTTGCCTGGGTACCTACTGTTCCTTCAGAAAGGTTAATTAGCAGGAAGAAATCTCTGAACACCTTGTCTTCTAAAGATGCTGTCACAAGGAGTCCAAACCACACCCTGTTGACCCTAATGTGACACAGTTACTGGTATCATGGATTTAGTCACAAATACCAGTCTTGGGGCTTCCTTCCTCAGTTCCAGTGTCTTGGTTTAAGACAATTTAAAAGGAGAACACTCTGGATTAAGTTGCCTCCCTGTATAGGTTCAACAAATCTCTTTCCACCAATAAGGAATACAAGTAGATGTAAGTGAAAAAATAAAAGTTTACTAACAAACAGAACAGCAACAGGCAAAAACTAACAGTAAATAACTGCTAGATACCAAACTGCTGAATCTCACGCACCGTGGGAACAAGGAGATACCCGAAATGCCAGAAATACTCTTCCCAAGGTAAGAAAACCACTAACTGCAGTCTCTCGGAGATGAGGAAAAAAAAAAAAACACAAAAAGAGAACCCAAAAAGTGCAAAACCTGTGCTTAAGCCAAGACCACACAGCAGCAGGGCCCAGCTGCCTGGCAGAGCTCAGTTTAAAAGCACCTGGGATAGCACCCACCCATCCCCAGCTTCCTGCAGCAGGGTCCTAAAGAGACAGTGACAGTTTTGGGGCATAGATAGATGGGGAATACAATAACATTTTGGGTTACCTCAGGACATCCAGTCAGCAAAAATGTACTTCCAGATGTGCTTTTGTACCGTGTGTAGCACAGGAATGATGAGCATTCCTGCTCATGCTATTCCTAATGTTGCATGTCCCCCTTGCAGAGATAACCTCAGTTGGTTAGTGGTGTATTAGAAGGCTGTGTGGACAGTACAAAGTTAACTTACCTCTGCATTTTACCTGACTATGCTCCCTGGCTATTTCAAACTACAAAAACACAGGAAAACACTTGCTGCTTTGCTTACCTTACAACTACTAGCTTAGTGTCAAGCAGGTATGCTGTTCTCAGCAGCTGTCTTTGCCATACTGTAGGTCTAGCTTGGACTGTAGACAGAAATCTATTCAGTATCAATCTTGCAGAACCAGTGTGCAGAGTTGGAGCTCTTGAAGCTTCATCCCTCCAGAAAAAGTGCTGAATATCAGAAATGTCTCTCAAACACTTATTTTAGGATTGCTTTTACAGACTGTTTATTTCTGAGCTTTTCTTCTCCCCTGTATTTAGAAACAGTTTAGCATTGTGTCAGAGTTAAATCTAGTTGTTCATTAGCTTTGTTGTCTTTCTGGAGTCTCTCAAGAATGCGTCCTATGAAAACAGTGTAAATTACCTTCTAGTTCTGCCTGTGACAGAATTACTGCCATGTGTTCTTCAGCACTTCCTCCGCTGGAAGAGGAACCTTGTGAAGTCTATTAATTTTCTTTTTTGAAGAGCCATTGTTTCCCTGATGTGTATATACCTGTGATTTTCTTGCAGGGACAAACTTTTTTTTTTTTACATCTCTTCCAGTCTGTAAAATGTTCCATGGACAATAGCTAGCACCTGCAATGATGATGGTAGTTCATGCTCTTTCCTGTTAGTCCTACAGATCAAACAAGTGTTCAGAAGAGAGATACCAGCTAAAGCGATTGTGTTTTGTTTGGAATGTTTGCAATATTGCAAGGCTGCTGCTTTCAGCACATAATTCTGTTCTGCCTCTGTGACAGAAAATGGGTGTATACACCTCGGTGAGAAGAAACAACCTGTTCTTCAGAGTCAGTGTTAAGTAAGACAGGTTTTCAGTAACTCCAAGAACTTTCTTTCAGCGGGAAGAAGTCCCAGATGACTACTACAAGCATGACCCTGACCACAAGCACATCTACCGGTTTGTTCGGACGCTCTTCAGCGCGGCACAGCTGACAGCGGAATGTGCAATAGTGACACTGGTAAGAGGCACCCAGAGTGCTGAAACTCGAGCTTTTGGAGGACTTTCCCCTCTCCTCATTAAGAGAACTGGGCTGAACCGACATTTAAATAGTTAAGAGTATCTCATGAAACCTTATTAATGAAGGCACAGTACAAGTGAGTTCATTAGAGATTTCTAAGTAGCCACAGAAGTGATTAAATAAAAGGGCAATTCCCTTTTCTGTATATAAATATGTAATTCTTAATTACTTATCCAATAAAACCCTGTTTGTTTTATAATACATAACTTGCTGAAGAAGCTTGAGAAGAGCAGAACACTGGGATGCTGTAAACAGTGGGGTGTGGTGAGATCATACACAAAGACATCTTTTATTTCAGTTGTGTGGAGGGGAAAGTGTGAGTTTTGAGTTCGTATTAACCAGAACAAGTAATACTGCCTTAAGGGATCAAGAGTCAATCCTACAGGAACTCTAGGAGAGGAGCTTTCTCATTATTATGTCCTTGAATCATTGCCACCTTTCTACCAAACTTTTCTTAAATTAAGCCAAAGAGGCTATAACTTTTTTCCCCAGGTGACATGGGGGTACTTAGAATTTAAGAACAATATTAGATAATAATCTCATTACAGTTCATTGTTTGATTTCAGAAAGCACAATGGATTTTAAAATTTGTCAATGATACTGATTTTTTATTTGTGTATATATATATATGCATATATGTGTATGAAAGGAAATTTTAAAACCACATGTATAATTGCTACTTTAGACAATCTCTCAAACTGCACTTTGTTGCACACTAAACTTCAGTCTTCATTGTGGCTTCTTTCTGAAAAAAAGTGTGAAAGGAGAACAGAACTGTCACCAAAAGACAATATAGCAATTAAGCAAACTTAGCTTGAAAGAACTCTCTTTAATAAGGAAATGAGTAATTAAAAAGGCTGGATATTTAAGAGCTATTGAACCTCTGAAATTAGTTGGAGGTTTTTGCTTTTTCAAAGACATGAAAGCAATTTTGACAGAACAAGGTGACAGCTAACCCTGGGCAAACTTGCTGAAGTGTTTACAAAAAATGGAGTTAGTTTTTAAAGTGGATTTTACCACTAGATGGCCCTGTTATTATAGGAACACCTTTAGGCTATTTGAAGGCTACAAGCCAAGGATGGGAAGAAAGCATGGGCAGACCTCAGTGACAAAGATTAATCCTTCCCTTAGACCTTAAAAGGTGGAGCTTCCCTCACCCACTAATCTATCTGAAGCTATATTAGGAACTTGGATTTAGGTGAGGGAATAGAAAATCAAAAACAATTTATATTCAAATTTGAAAGTGCAAATTACTTAGTACGTGGATCATTATAGGAGTGTGAATAGTAGAGAACTTTCAAGGAAGGGAGAGATTCAGCATCCTAGAGCTGGTTGAGATTTCATGGGAGGAATGAGTAAAAGACCAAGGAACATCTTTGTACTTGAGTATGTCTCACTGCCTAAGCAGTTGTTGATGGAGATCAAGGGATTGAAGTCTGTTCAATACAAAATAGAAATTGCACTAAAGGCCTTTCATTGTGGAAAGACAGCGATTAACACATCTTTGTCCCATAACCAGAGATCAAAGTGCAGGTTTTAGCACTTCCTGTTAGGCTACAAGTGCTGAACCTTAACCACGATGAAAGGCTAATGTGATGTTGAGTGATTTGCTATCCCAGTTAGGCCCTAATGAGAACCTGCCCGTGATGTGCGACTCGGTGACAGAGCTGGAGCAGTGTCCCCCTGAAGGAGCAGTGCTCATTGCTCAGAGTAACACCTCACTAGCTATTGTGCACCCTGGTGGTCCAGCTCTCGTGGGATAGTAAAAAATGGAACCTGTAACTCCTGAAAATTTGGATTCTTAAGTGTAAGTAGTAATCACTAATACTTATTTTGGTACACTTAACAGTAACAAATAGTCATATTGGACTGGCATGTTTGCTGCTCAACTCTGCTCCAGGTTTTAATTACACACATACAATTGTGCGATTTCATTGTTTGGGTTTTTTTCCTTCTTCCTTCTATAGGTTTATTTGGAAAGGCTGTTAACCTATGCAGAGATTGACATATGCCCTAGTAACTGGAAGAGGATAGTCCTAGGAGCTATTCTGCTGGCTTCTAAAGTCTGGGATGATCAAGCTGTGTGGAATGTGGATTATTGCCAAATACTGAAGGACATTACTGTTGAGGACATGTAAGTTGCAAGGTTTGGGTAATCTAGAGTGGTGGGGTTTTGGGGATTTTTATTGTGATTTTTTTTGTTTGTGATTTTTTTAAACAGCAATTTTTGTGGTCATGCTGAAAAAATATCTCTCCGTTGCTACAATATATGTATATGGTGTATATTTGGTGTTCCAAATTCCCTTTTTTACCTCAAGAAACTTTGGATAATTACCCTACTTTGAGACAAATCTGTATTAATAATTTCAGTGACTTGAGTGAGTGACTTCGAAGTTAGTTTTCATTATGTTCTTTCTCTCAGTGATGAGCCATGGAACTAAACTGCCCAGTTTATAGTCTCATCAGAAGGTTTTTTTAAGAAGGAAAAAAAGTGAACTAAATTTGTCCCCCTGCCGTTTCTGTTTTAGAATTTGAAGAATTGCAAGGTAAACCATAACTTGTGACTTTCATGTCTGCTTGTGTATCCAGCTAAGGCCTAAACATCTCAAGGTCTGAATTCCTAGAGCTGCTGCTGGCAGGCAGGTGTTGTTTGTGTGGGTAGCTATGGTTGCCTGTGTTACACACAGCTACTGCTTATCCTCTCTGGGTGGGTTCTTAGACATGCCTACAGGGCTGAAAACAAAGTCCTCAGTCTTACTACTGCTTGTTTTTGTAAGGCTGTTCCTTGGATGTATTTTTGTCTTAGATGTCGATTTCAGTTTTTCAGAAATTTTGAATCTGCTGTCTTTTGTTGCTGCACTCAGCTTTAAGCCAGATTTTGCAGTATGGGAAGGTGTTCATCCTCATGGCACCGGGCTCATACTATGGGCTGGAGGTGTGTTTATGTGGACTGTGGTTGGCCCATCAGGTTTTCTGTTAAATTCCTTCTCACAAAGTTCTATCTCAGAGCTTTGAAACATCAGCATTATTGTTTTAATTCTATTTGCCAGCTTGTTCTCCTATTTCTCTTACCACAGTGTTAGAAATGATACAAGGCCAGCTTAAAACACCAGGTTTTCTGGCCTTGCTTTCATGACATGCTTTGCGTGTGTTTGAGTCTAATCCCAGTGCTGTGCCCTGAGCAGGTGTCCAGGCCTATGTGGTGACAGCCAGTTCTAGCACAGGAGCAGACTGAGCTGGCACACAGCACTGGGAGGCTGCCTGTGTGATGGGGCAGTGTTCTCGCCCCAAGCTCTCTTCCCTGGATTCAGCCCAAACTGATGTTTAAAATACAGCAAGTAATTATTCATTTGGGACTCTTTAGGAGGAGGCATATCTAGTTTTCGTCCTTTTAGGTGGTGGGCTGTACTTCTAAAAATAAGGGAGTTTTCTGCACCAAAACAATTTTTATTATTCAAATTATTTCACATCTCAAACAGCAACAGCAACCACTGTTACTTGTTTTATACATACCCCTTGCTTGGGAGTTCTTTGTCTCAAAATGCAGGACTGTGCCAGCCCTGCTTTCAGGAAGGCATAATTAGTGATTTTATACAATGTACATCTTCACTCAACCTGGCCCCGAGTGCTCGTCTATCTGAGGAACATACTTGAAGCGTTGCTGCAAATAACTCTGAGATGGCTGAAGTGGGGTCAGCAAAGCCAGGAGTGCCAGAGTGTACATCTTGCTCTTTTTGATGTCTCCTCTTCTAGCCCTATTTGGGACAAATCAAATTGATAGCACTGAAAATACCTGTAACAAGCAGGATATTTATTCTCTATTGCCGATGCTGGGTCTGCTGAAATTGTCGGTACTTGCATTTTCAAAGCAGTGATGGCGGTAAGGAAAATAGATGGAATTTAGTCATATTTTTTCCCTCCAATTTGAAGATGGGATTTTTGTAATCCCATCTCATTTGAGATGACTTAGACCTTTGAATTTAGGTATGGGCAGACACTGTACTACCCCCTCCCAGACAGTGGCACAGGGTGCTCATCCCAGGCTCTGTAACTGGGCAGACTTCACCGCTCCTTGGCTAGATAACATCATAATAGGGACCTTGGAAAACTGCTTAAAATACTCAGCAAAATCGTCTTAAGTTTATAAGCCTACTTTCAATTCATGGTTTGTACTATAGTTAATTGTCAGTCTTAGTAGTTGTAGGATTTTTTAAACCAGTCATTTGATAGTGAGTATTGGCTATTACAAATACAAGAGTTAATGAGAGAAAAACATTGACAAAGGATTCCTGTCACAGTTGCATTCTAATGTTGGAGATGGCTGGTGATGCTGCCAAAAAATCCACCCAAAATTTCTCCCAGCAGCTCCCCAGCTAAATTTTGCTTGGCAGGACTCTACCAGGTATGGCTCCCTGGCTGGGCCATTCCTGTGCAGGAACAGCCTATCTACAAGACCTGGTGGCAAGTTTTTTTGTGAACTCCTGTGAATTTTCCTCTTGGCTCTCTGTATCTAGAATGATCTCACTAACCTGACAGACACTCTTGTTGAACCACTGCAAGCCAAGCACAGGGGCTGCACCACTCTGGAACTGGCAAAAGGTTTTATATCTGATTTAGTTCACCTAGTTTGCATCTGTGTGTGTATGTGTGTGCTTACAAGCCAGGCCCCCTTTCCGAAGGCAGCGTCGGTGCACCTCCTCCCCACCAAACTCTCCCCACTGCCCAGAGTTTTGCTGGCAGCCCCCCTGACAGCTTTATTAGGGCAGGAGCTGGGGGCTCTCAGGTTGGGAAGGGATACGAGATCCACTGCCACATGTGGTCATTTGCCTTTGCCTTATCCTACTCAACATAGCTGAAACGTTCATCTTACTTTTTCTATCACAAGCCCTTTCCTATTTGACCAAGGCAAAGGTGGGGTTTTTTAATTAAAGACATTTTTCTTTTGGGTTTTGGGAGATGGGCCTTTTGGTTTGTTGTACTTATTTCTGCTGGGAAAAAAATCAAAGGAAATTCAGTTGATATTTGGAAGTCATCCTGTGTCAGAACTTGCTTGCTTTGATGAGCGTGAATCCATAATTGCAGCAAAATTAACTGTACAGCTGCTAATCTTGCCATGATTGTTTGTAAGGGGGGACATGCTGTTCATTCTTTAGGCTACATATATTTGTAAATAAGGCACAGAAAAAACATGGGCATTATCCTTTCCCAGGTTTTAAACCACTGTTAATAGACTTGTTAATCCAATGAAGAATTGTATTTTTACAGAATTAGTATGTATTAGCCTAGTGAGTACAAAAGGGGCAGTGAAGAGCATTTGCTCACAGGGTAAATCAAGCTCTGATCAGCTGATCATCAAAACATTATCTGATTTACATCTCTATAGGCTTATGACCATATGAACAGGAAATTAATTTTGGCACTAGGTTCAATGATACTCAAGTCTGCTATGCTAGAAAGAAGCACAAAGCTGCTATTCATATTGAGACCCACCACCCAATACAGGACAACACAGATGATTCCTTGATTTATTTGCCGCCGCACTGATAGGTAAAGCATCCATTTTAAAAGCTCCCAAAAAAGCAGTAACAGCCTTGGCACTGACTTGATGCAACTCATCTTCTTGTGCATTCACAGTTGGCCTATACAGCTGCTAAATTCTGTTGGAACAGATCTGCTACCTGTAGGGACTGTTGTTGAGTTGTTGTTGAACTGAATTGCTCGGTTTGGGTACCACCAGTCTCTTTTTAGGTTAATTTGTAAAACATTGTTTTTCCTCTGTAGAATCTCTCTGGTTTAGCTGACCACAGTACAGTAGCCGAAGCAGCTTTTTTTATGTCATGGCACTCTCCATGCTTTCCTCCAAGCATTTTGCCCAGTGAAAACAGACAAGAGAGTAAAAACTGGACAGTGCCCTTTGACATAGTACTTTGTTATCCTGCCTAATGCTATTGAGGAGAAAATTCCTTCTCCCACCTAATGCTGCTTATTTATTTATTTATTGGAGATGAATCCATGTTGCTTCAAGAGGCTTTTTTCTGTGAGATAATAGCAGCAGCTCTTCATAGATCCATTTGTTGCCGTGGTGATCTGCCTACTCCTTTTGTTAGTCCGCCTCTACTTCAATAAACCCCCTTCCTGTTATCAGCCTGGTGAAAATGTCTGCAAGTTCTTCAGAGCTAATAAACAGCATACATCATTCCTTTCATCTGATCACTATAGTGTGGGGCCGTATGAGAGTGAGAATGGCGCATGAATTGTACAGCTGCACTAATGGAACTCCGAAGAATGAACCTCCCCGCTCAGCCGAGCGAGTGCACAACAGGGCACTGCCTTCCTCTCCGAGCCGGAGGTGCCAGGACTCAAAAGCTGTACCTTGTTTTGAGCACTAGGGAATGACCTGCCTCTCGAAACTAATAATGCAGAGCTCTCAGTGACCTGTTTCAAAGTTGCTGGTTTTAAAACAAGCTTGAGGTCTCTTCAGTGTTTTCAGCCAGCTAAAACAATCTTTTTTTCCTTTGTCTTCTGTCCCTTGCACCTCCTAGGAACGAGATGGAAAGACACTTCTTGGAGCTACTGCAGTTTAATATCAATGTTCCTGCCAGTGTTTACGCCAAATACTACTTTGATCTTCGCTCCCTAGCAGATGACAATAACCTGAGCTTTCTGCTGGAGCCTCTCAGTAAAGAGAGAGCACAGAAGCTGGAGGTAAATGGTCTGAGAGTGGCTGAGCATGGGACTCTCTGGATGAGTAGTAAGAGCATCTGTTGCTAATCATGTTAAGTGGCGGTTAGAAAAACTAAAAAGCTTTTAGATTAGTGTATTACAGGGTAATTTAACCCCTTTATAAATACAGTTAGCACTTCTAAAACCATGCCTAGGCTAAGCTAGTATTCTGAGGAAAGTAAGGGTTTTGGAAGAGATTATGAAAGTCTAGCAGATCGCAAAATAAAATGGATGTTATTTTGGGAACTGTAGTTCAGCTTAAGTTCTAGGCTACTTAAGATTGAAAGGATTAGTGTCATATGTAATGGATTGTCTGTCCTTCCCTGGTCACAGTCTGTATTCCAGGCACCTAGAGATAGTCACACTCAGACCCTTCTAAATACTACCAGCTGAAGGTTTCCCACTGCATCCCACTGCACAGCTGCTTTTAGATGTAGAGGGAACACTCTTACTGCTCTCATGGTTTAATAAACAATTTGTCTGGGGACAGCTGCAGAAATAAGTTGTGGATTGCTATCTTTCCAGAGAAATGTTGCTTTAAGATAAACTTCTGGAATAGCCCCTTCTTGGGAATCCTTCAGAATGCCCAGAGGAATGTAAATGCAGATTACTGTCCCTTTCTGCTCGATGGGAAAGGCTGTCCTTGTGGGGAGGCCCTGCAGCCTTCTTGGCACAACGGCTCATTTTAAAAAGCTTTAACTTTTGCAGAGTCAGTCTTCTGAGTTGCCGGAGATATTTAAGACATTTTGAAAATATATAAATTACCTGGGTTCCCAGGGAAATTTCTTGTTGGATCAATGCAGCCTTTCATCTGTCCAGGTTTAATTGATGACTCTGCATGTTGTTTTGTTGACCTTTCAACAAAAGCATTACCACAGGCCCTGTGTACACTGATACCATAGTCCCTTTCAGAGAGGGGTGTGCTGCGGTATTCTTGGCTTATATTGTTCCGTTGTCCACCCCTAATAATTCTGCCATGGGCTAGGGATTTTATTTTGTCCCATAAGTGCCTGGACTTCTGGAGTAAGTATGATCCCTCCTGGTCCTTTGGAATGATAAGTATGATATGCCTATGAATTCCTCTATTTAAAGTTAAGCAATGCAGCTCTTCTGCTTTGTCTCACCCTTGTTACTTGCACTTTAAGCTAACACTGTCACTAATTGTAAATGTGGTTGTAGGGCAGTTCATAGTCCACAGGAAATTGTTTACTGAACTGCTCAGTGCCAGGGCATAAGTGGATGATTTACAGATTGTGAGCCTGTTTTTTTCCTTCTTTCTTAGTATTTGGGGGCTTGGGATTTAAAACCAGAGTAATTTTCAGTACAGTATATAAATTGCTATCATGCACTTACTAATGCATGTATATTGGACATTTTGGGTTTTAATTCTAAAATGTGATAAATATTTAAACCATTTGCTAACGTTTTTAATTCTACCTTTCTGTTAGAAGCACATAAGCAGCTGATAGGAGCCTGTATAAAGCAGTGAATTAGTGAATTCCAGAAACTGAAAACTGATTTACACCATATGGGCAACTGGGGCTAAATATGTCAACACAGGTTGCTGTGTGATTGATGTGCTAGCATTAAAGCAGGATGGAGAGTCTGTCTGGTCTTGCACCAGGAGCTCATGCCGCCAGTGTCTCAAAGAATGCCACTCTTGAGCCAAATGCATGCCTCCAGAAGGTCGGCAGAAATAAATGTAAATAATTATTTTAAAATACACTTAGAACTTTATTCATGCTCAGAGTGCTTTTCACCTTTTGAACTTGCAGAACATTGGGCTGTGCTGAATGGGTGCTGCCTTAAAGGGAAGGTGTAGGCTTGTAGCTGATCACAGGACTCTGAAAGTTCATCTGGTGATAGGTGGTAAATTATTAATGGAAGTAAATGTTCAGGACTGAAATTCAGTTCGACTTTTTTATTACAGGTATTCTTATTAATTTGCATTGATAATGCCTGAAGGCTCCAATCAGAATTAGGCCTTGCAGGGGAGGGGACACAGTATTTTTTTGACAATTGTGTTATTAGGATTTAAATAATTAGGTTTGTAACTAGAATAGCTAGATAAGCAGGGCAGAGGCAAGCCAATAAATGGATGAAACCAGTTCAACACTAAATTGTCTACACGTGCTAATACTTAATTGCTATAATAAAGTACCATGGCTGCCCTCCCTTCTCAGATCATGGGGGTGATCCTGGTAAGAATATGTTGGGAGTGAGGGTGTAGAGAAGGTAAAGGCAAAACAGACGCCCTAGTAGAACTTCATTTCCTCAGCTTGCTTGCCCTGAGTGGCCAAGGGTAAGATGCCCGAGGGAGTGCAGAAACCTTTTCAGTTTGAACCTTTTCTCTCAGAGAAATGCCTGTGTGCATTTCTGCACTGTTAAAATAAAATTCTTGTGCTGCTGCGTGCACCAGACCCAGCTACTAATGGTGATTTTCAGCATAACTTCCACAAACTTAAAAAGTCTGAAATGGATCCAAGTTTTTCATTAGATAGTGAGACTAGTAAAATGAAGAAGATACTTGGATGTGGAAACCACGCACCTTCTTTAGGTCTACCTTTGTGATGGCTGGCGTTCATGTTAACCTGGGGCAGACCCCGCTACTATTTTCCCTCCAGAGTAGTTCTTGTTTACTGTCATTCTGGGTAAAAAGCCAGCAGTGTCACTGCTGCAGAGCACCTGTGCTGCAGGTATTACACTTGTAAAACCTCCCTTGAAACACTCCGACTTTACTAATGTGGACTTCTCATTTTGTGTCTGTCTGTGGTACCCAGGCAATCTCGCGGCTGTGTGAAGACAAATACAAAGACTTGTCAAAAGCTGCTATGAGACGATCTTTCAGTGCTGATAACTTAGTTGGTATCCGCCGTTCTAATGCCATCCTCTCCTGAGGAGAGAGCAAGGTGCAGCACCATGAACCAGCATCCATAGAACCGGAGGAATCCACCACTCCATGCACACGAGCCAGCGGTGATGGTGTCTTCCAGCAGGAGGAAGCAAGGAGAGTAAATCAGCCAAGGGAGCCCAGAGCTTGAGGAACATACTTGGTGCAAAAGACAAGACCTTTGTCAAATCAACTCCCTCCTCCTTCTCATGTATCCAGAGGTGCAAAAACAAACTTATCTCCTTCTCTCCCCCACAGATGTTTGCTTACTATGTAGGCCTATAGCTGTGAACTCTTGAAGTTTTTAATAATAAGTAGTTTTAAATTTTAGAATTTAAACACTAACCACATGACTATAGTTACAATGGTCTTCCCTCCTCTCCCCTGTCATCCAGAGTCTCACTGCATTTGTATTTCAGGTCAATGCAGTGTTAACAAAAACAACACATGGGGCTCTTAAAGTATAAAGCCACTCTGGAGCTGAAAACAGTAGCATAGACACGTGTTGATGGCTTTTCCCTGGTTTGGCTACTAAAAGCTGCTACTATTGGTGATGTGTTCATACCAAGAAGCTGCCCAGCAGGAAGGAATTCCATCTCTGCACCCACAACTTCACTCCAGTAAAGATTGTCAAAGACTTTGAATGTTTTGACTGGGGGCAGAGATACGGTTTTATGTATTGTTAAAATGTATAGGGTCCATGCTGCATTTCTTGTGAATTATGGTGCTTCTCTCATTTTCTAATACTTATATTGCTCTGGAAGAGATGTAATCTGTGTATTTTTCTGAGGCATTGAATGAAAAAGTTGGTCTGGAAACATCATCACCATCTCAAACAGTGTAGCAATCCAGTGGTGAATGGCATGTGTGCAGCACTGCTTCTCTGAGTTCTACTGCAGATCTCTTGTGCTATATACAGTGAGTTCCTAAAGCTGATATTGTGCATCCATCTGGCTCTCCTTGGGTTTCAGTTTCCTGGGAGGAAGTTACATTCATAATGAGACAATAATGAGTTTGAGAATCCTGGACTACCTATCAAGGTAGATGGAAAAATATTGTGTTCAACTGAGAATTATCAAAAAGCTTTCTATAAACCTTTTTTTTTGTTTGTTTGTTTTTTTTCCCCAAAGTGAGTTTTATCTTGTGCAACTGCTCTAGAGGCTTGGGGTTTGCTCTTTCTGAGACTTTGGAACAGAGCTTACTTTCAAGCTCTGAAACTGAACTCTAAACAGGATAAGTATTATTAGACTCTTCCTGTTACAAGTCTTTGTAGTATCTTCCCTTCTTGGCTCCAAATAGGTTCTAGGCAGTGCGTCCTAGGAGCAGCTCTCCCTCCGAATGACACAGGTTTTGTGCACTTCCTCTGCAGCCAAGGCCCAGAAACTCACACTGAACAAGTCCATCTACCTTTGGGAGTGGGGCTGTGTGAGTGCCATCATCAGTGTGGCTGCACTCAGCTGTTCAGTGATGCATACAGCCTTTTGCAGTATGCAAATATACCAGCCCCTGGCTCCCAAACCCACCAAACTTGGCACTTCAGGTATTGATCACAATTCAATATTGAAAATAACACTACATCTTCAGGTGGTTTTCCTTTCTCATGTTTGTATTAAAAGAAAAGCTAATAAACTCTATTTTAAGTAAAGTTAAAGGTGAAGGCTGTGTTCTGTACAGTTGGTGGATTCCCCTCCCCCTCAAAAAAGGGGAAAAAAAAAAAAAAGAGAAACCCCAGCCGTGTGTGTTAAGGCCTCTCCATTCACCACATCAGCCTCTCACCTTCATTTGGTCCCAGGGAGCTGGCAGCAGAGTCCTGGGAGGGGTGCAGCCCTGCATGGCTGCCCAGATCTTCCCACATGGTCTTTGGATTTAGAACTTGACTTGGGCTGCTCAAATAAACCACTCACTGACAGTTTCTTTGCACTTTAATGGCCTTTCAGTAGGGCCACTTTCTCTGGAGGCCATTTGATGGTTTTTAAGTCCTCCCTGGAGGAGCACTAAATTGGAAGCTACAAGTGACCAGCTCCTGGATTGACTTGTGACCTAATTGCTAATGAGCTTTGCTTCCCTCAGCACCGCCAGGTGCCTTCAGCTGTGTGGGATCAGTCTGATGCACTTTGCTGTGGGGCTGCTCCAAAAGCAGCCACTCACTGTGAGCTGCTCAGCAGAGACTGGGGGCACTCATTTCCCTTTTTTGCCAGATGAGATGGAGACTCTTCCTGCTGATCTGGATGGCAGGTGACTGACAACTCAAGCTGAGGGCTACTTCTGCAATACATCCTGCAGGACACAGCTGCTATGAACCTAATTTTGCTTTGAATATTACCTGGCTTTAGTTTTACTGTAGCCCAGAGCACATTAGCAATGGGATTTTGATCTGTTCAGCAGAAACTAAGCAGGCCTGAACTACAACTCAGCTTCTTAAGAGGGAAAAAATAGCAATTCCATTTACCATTCTGGTACCCCTAAAAGAGTTAGATTCTGGAAAAGACAGCTAGTGTATTTCTTAGCTAAACAATAAAAAGTAAGCCATACAGCTCCCTTTTGAAGTGCTGGACAGTAATAGAGTTTCAGAAGGAAGTGCATTTAGGTGGTTCTGCTGAACTGTGAAGGGGGAATACCCTCCAATTTGCACTAATCTATATGCTGGCAACACTTTTCTCAAAGAGGCAAAAGAAAAATTGCAGTCATGGTCAGAATACTGCAATTACAGAGACTGTTACCTACCTCTGCTCCCAGGGAAGAGCAACTGGCTATGGGATCAATGTACTTTGTTTTTCTTAATCCAGTACCTGAGTAATATTTAATCTATGTTGAGGTGACCGCTGCCTGCTTTCAGTTCCAGGGTAGCACTCCCCATCTGGCAGTAAATGCTGTTTGCAGAGACAATAGCTGTGTTATGGCCCAGCAAGAGTAATGTGAGCACCAGCCAGACTAGCAGGAGCAGCATGTGTTTGCAGGCAGCAGGGGCAGGAAGCCATGGAGCTGTTTGTGGGCTACATGATGCCCCCGGGCTCCAGCAGCCCCTTCCCTTTGTGTACAGGGACTGTGTATTTTGTTTCCAAGGGAATTTTATGAGAACTACTTCAGTTTGGGTTTGGCAGTTAAGAGGACAGGCACTTGAGGGATGGAATAAATGTCAAGACCATTGCTCCTGGATAAGAGTATAGGTGTCAAGCATACCCTGAGCAAGCAGAAGAGGACAGAAGAGCCATTGAGGCGAGAGCTTGCACAGGAGGTTGGCAGGAGTGCTCAGGGCAGGGTGAGCTGCTCCGTTCAGAGCTCAGCACTGGGCAGGCTGCAGTCCCCGTCCTGTCCTGGGATTTCCCACAGCACAGTAGTGCAGGACAATGACACAGAACTGGCATTCCATATTGTTACCTGGGAAAACTATACTTGCACCAAATAAGCTGTTTGCCAACATAGAGTGGATTACAGGGTGCTACCAAACTGACTGTAGTGCCCTTACTAACACCCACCCCCCCAACAGAGTGGCAGAAGAGCGCTTAAATGGCAGAGCATGGGCCTGCTTGTCTTAGGATTAGGAAAGTCTCAGGCTGCCTTCACAGACAAGGCATTTTCTAGGTGAAATAACCACTTTGGCTTCTGATGTATGATATTAAAACCTACTTGAAGAACCACATGGTCCCCATGCCATCAGACATTGTCATTCCCCATGCCACCCAGCTTGAAATTGTGCTGTGTTTGCACTGCTCAGCCCCAGGGAAGCCGGTGACTGCCTCGAGGGTGGCTCAAGCTGACCAAGTGGAACCTGGAGAGCACAGGAGAGACAGCAGCACAAGCATTAGGCCGGCCGTGTGGGATCATGTGTGTGCTCACAGGGACAGAGTCCTGCAGGTGATTCACACGGCTGCCTGCAGGAAAGGCCCTTCCCTTGCTCAGAAACAGTGGCTTGAGGTAGGCGGTGCATGGCAGTGCTGCCAAACTCCTGTTTACTGAGGAGCTGGGGACACAACAGCTTCCTGGCAGGCAAGAATGACAACAAGGCTGCCAGCAAGGTGCTGGAATTACTTCTGGGAGCAGGGAGTGAGTGTCCACAGCTCCTTGGGAAGAACCTGATGCTGAAACAGTTCATGTCCCCTCCACACCCCAAAACTGCTGCCCTTCAAGCGATAGGATCAGCCCAAATGGTCTGTTTTGCCTGTACTTGAGCATGGGGGGGGCAGATCCCTGCAGAATCAGGTGAGTCAGGCTGTGGGACTGTCAGGTTTATCACTGAGTGCTGGAATGCTGCTTCCAGGTAAGAGATCCTATCTAGTGGGACCTGCTGTGTGCCTACACACCTAACTAGATAGCAGAGTCCTGCACCATTAGTCACCGTGGAGCCAGCTTTAACCCCTCACTGTCCCTCCTCAAGTGCTCCCCACAACAGGAGAGGTCGCACAGCAGATGGCAACACGGCCTCCCAAATGGGCCGGCGTGCAGCATCCCGCTTGGCTCGGAGCTGTCATCTGCTTGGCCTTAGGAGTATCAAAGGGCACCTCTTCAGGGCCTGATCTCAGTGCAGGGTGAGGGACACGTACTGTGCAAACTGCAGAATGCCAATAAAAGTTGATAGTTAACCCTCTTTTAGCAGCGAAGCATGACCTTGGCCCATCAGGGGAGTGCCCTGTCAGCGAGGTCATGGGTACAGCCAGCACAGCCGCCCCCAAGCAAGGAACCCGGCTCAGGGCAGAGCCTGGCTGCACCACCCAGCCTGGGCACGCTGGCGCTGAGGGCACGGATGTGTGGCATCCTCCGTGCCAAGGGCAGCTCTGCACGGAGTTCGTGCACATGGAACATGCTATTCCTGTGCCACGCAAGTGCAGTTGCCTCACCAGTTCCCCACGATCCTCAGTGATAGGAGCCCTGCACGGCCCTCCAGCACATGCCTCCCCATCCCCCGACAGGTTAGCTTTTAAGGTAATAAATACTCTAACAGAAGCAGAAGAAAACAACACACACTATTTTTTTATCCTCATAAATAACTAATCTTGATACTTCTCTTTGAATAAAATTTCTTCAGCTTTTCACAAAATATAGTACAGTTATTTAAGCAACATTGAATAGCATCAGTAACGGAAGAGGCAAAACCCAACATGTAAATTGGCTACAGCAGACAGGGCACACGGAAACAGCTCCTTCCCCCTCCTGCCACTTGTTGCTGAGAAGCCAGGCTCAGACATGAGTTGATTGTATTACCCTACCGTTAGATCAAAGCTGAAAACGTTCTTGCATTTTTCAATAGGCAACAGTTTGTAGCTAATCTTGGATTTCTTTACACAGTCAGTTGCACTTTGGAAAAAACAAAAACAGCAAAATACCACCTTTGACATGGTTTTGTTCATTGTATTGCATGATGTGGGTTTAGCTGTATCTACAAAAGGCACTATATAGAGAGAGGAGTCCAGCAAGGTGTGGACTGGAGCAGGTTTGAATCATTTAATGCCCTCGATCACAACACAAGACTACCCACAGTGTCTCTGCGCCTGACCTGCCTCACTGCTGAGAACACACCTGTCCCTAACCTGTATCAAAGGTCACTACGGCTTCTGTGTGTACAAATTAGGCTATAATACAACTATTTACAGTTTGTAACACAGTATGGTGCAATTATGTCCATAATAAAGTACTCCAACATGCTGGAGGGGTGAGCCCTATTGCAAGCGTTGTGGATGGGTGCAGCTGAACAGTCCCTGGTGAGCCCTCTGTCCTTGCACCTCTGTTTCCTCTATCCAGGACACCCCAGAGACACTCATGCAGTACCTTTATTTGGAGATGTGCCACTTGAGTGCTCCCTCACTTCCCAGGCTTTGGTTTTAAAATGAGGTGAAAACCTTTTTGACTGAAGTGGTCCAAAGGTGTTAAGAACAACCTCAGATCCTTGCAGTCCTGCGGGAGCAAAGCCAGCAGTTTTTCTCCAGTGCTTGAGCAGCTGGGTCACAGTGCCATGCTTGAAGGAGGGCAAAAAGGACTCCAGGAATAGCTGAGTAGTTACATACATGATCACTGCTTAGGGCAGGGGAAAAAAAAGCATTAAAACCCAGGTACTTTCACAAGTGGCCTGAAGCCAGAGGCAGCCAGCTTCATCCCGTGCCACAGCTGGAGCTCCTTGCCCTGGCTGCATTTAGTGACTCTGACAACAGGGCCCCCCCACCATTATTCTACTTATTGAAACCCAGCTGTCACCACTGCTTAATGCCAGGCAATGGTTCTGTCAGTGCTCAGCTGCTGTCTGATCCAGGGAAGTGAAAAAGGCTTGGGAAGTTGGAGGGAAGGAAGTACAAGCACACTGCTAAGTTTTCCAAAATTAACTGTTCCCTCTCAAACCTGGTACCGTCTCTGTCAGAGGCACGGCTTTGAGAAAAGCAGCAACACGTATTGAAGTCGACTGACTGGAAAACCCAGCTGCTGCTCCGGAGAGACAGCCTGCCGCCTGGCTGGGACACCCCCGTGCAGTCACTACTCACTGCAGGGGTGCAACCACCCTTTTAGGGTTGGCTGTGCCCCGCTCAGCTGCTGTACCACATGCTACAGCTGGCGGGCAGGGCACGGGCCTGCCTCCCTCGCCCCAGGTAACACGCACCACACAAGGGGAGACGCGAGGAACTCACCCCGCTGCAGAGGCGAGAGGCGAGAGGCAGCACCGGCCCCTTCCCAGGGCACAGGGCAGCTCAGGAGAGCCCCGCTCTCGGTGCCAGGGCTCCCTGCAAAGCCCGCGCTGGGACGGCAGCCCCAGCACCCGCAGGGCCCCTTGCGCAGCCCCTCGGCTCCACGGGCGGCGGAGCTGGCTGCACAGCGCGGAGCAGGCTGTCGGTGCCACCCAGCCGAGCCCACCGGAGCCAGCTCCTGCCGGTCCCGAGCCCCTGACTGAAGGGAGCCGGACGTACTTGCCCAGGGCAGAAGGGACCACAGGCGGGTCACCTGGTCTCCGTCTGCGCTGCAGACGGCTGGGACCCTGTCCCTGCCCGTCCTGAGCGCCGGGTGGCAGATCCTCTCCACGACCCCTTTCTCCTGCACTGCCTCCACCACCCGTGAAGCCCCCGGCCGGCTCCTTCCCTCCGGCTCATTCTGCTGCTGCCCGAGCGGGGCCAGTGGCTGCCTCACACCAGGGGCCCCCAGCCTTCTCCTCCTCAATATGGAGCTGTGCCTGGGGGCACTGAGGGCAGTCTCCTGCTCTGCCCAGGGCACCCAGGGAGGCAGCACGCCCTGCCAGCTCTCCCTGACCCCTTCCCACTCTCTGGGCTTTAGTGAGTGGCTCAGTGGCAGTGCCAGCCCCCACCTGGGGTTGGGGGCCACCACCTGCCCTGCCTGCTACAGCTCTGTCTTTCATCCCAGCACCAGCAAGACCTGCCCAGAGGCTTGTTGTGGGACACAAATCAGTGCTCGAGGGCTACTGCCACCTGACTGGCCCACAGGCAGCAGCATCCCAGGACCACAACCAGGATGTGGGACCCCAAATGGGGCATACATGGCAGTGCCAGGCTCCAGGTCTCCCTGTCCCTCTGCCCCCACATAGCTGGCAGCACCTCTCCCTGTCCTGCCTGGGGCTGCAGCTGCTCCATGCCCATGGGCACACACACTCGGTCCCAGGCAGCACCACCATGGTGGGGCTGAGGAGGCCAGGGATGGCCCAGCTGTCACCTCCTCTTCTGCGGCCCAGGGTCTTCGCAACCCTCTCCTCCCTGTGGCTGGGGTCACCAAGGCTCCCTCCGGTCACACATGGGACAGTGGGACCTGCTTGTGGTAGGAGGCCATACTGGGCAGCACCGTCCTGCCCACCAGTGCCGGGCTGGCCTCACCGTACACAGAGGCCCCCGCAGGCTTCCTGCCCCGGCAGCAGCGGGTGGTGAAGCGCCTCCAGGACTCGAGTGTCTTGCCAGACCAGATCCAAACGCCGGAGGTGATCCCCACCACAAGGCACATGAAGTACTTGAGCATGAAGACAGCATAGTCAGGCTTGGGGCGGTGAGGATCCCCTGGGCAGGAGCAGTTCTGTGCCTGCTCCCAGGCCTCCCGGTTGTGCTGCTCATAGATGTAGCAGGCAATGACAATGGTGGCAGGCACAGTGTAGAGCATGGTGAAGATGCCGATGCGGATCATCAGCTTCTCCAGCTTGTCAGTTTTGGTGCCGCCCTGCTTGATCACGCTGCGGATGCGAAAGAGCGAGACGAAGCCAGCCAGCAGGAAGAGGCTGCCGGTGAAGAGATAAACCACTAGCGGTGCCAGCACAAAGCCCCGCAGGTTCTCCAGGCTCTGGTTGCCCACATAGCAAACCCCGGCCACTGGGTCACCATCCACAGAGCTCAGTGCCAGTACCGCAATGGATTTGGCACTGGGGATGAGCCAGGCAGCCAGGTGGAAGTACTGCGAGTAGCTAGCAATGGCCTCATTGCCCCACTTCATGCCAGCTGCCAGGAACCAGGTGAGGGACAGGATGACCCACCAGATGGAGCTGGCCATGCCAAAGAAGTAGAGGAGAAGGAAAACCACGGTGCAGAGAGCAGGGCCTGTAGTTTCATAATGGATGTGGTGGTGCTCCAGGTTGCAAGCTACACTGGCATGCCCTGCCACAAGCCGCACAATGTAGCCCATGGAAACGAAGAGGTAGCAGGCAGAGAGGAAGATGATGGGGCGCTCAGGGTACTTGAAGCGCTCCATGTCAATGAGGAAGGTGGCCACTGTGGTTGAGGTGGAGAGGAAGCAGAGGATGGACCAGAGGCCGATCCAGAAGGTAGCGAAGGTCTTCTCATCCTGGGTGAAGTAGGGCTGGTAGCAGGGGATGGCGCAGTTGAGTACCTTACCAGTCCTGATGCGGTTGTACAGCGGATGGGACTCCTTGGAGATGGGGATCAGGGGTGCTTTGCACTTGCAAGTCTGACCACAGTCCAGCCCTGAGAGGCGCTGCCCATCGAGTGGCGTCAGGTTTTTAGCCATGTCCTTGGCAGGGCGTGTGGGCTTCCCAAAGAAAGGCGGCAGGGTGGTGGCTTCCGTGTGGTTGTATCCCATGCAAAGCACCTCGGTGTCCCCCAGCACCGGCAGGCTGTCGCAGCTCATCCTCTCGGGCCAGGCAAAGCCGTACTGCTGCATGATGGGCGAGCAGCCGGCCTTGGCCCGCTCGC
>VZTI01000981.1:586467-612831 GCA_013397865.1 Struthidea cinerea | reverse complement strand
CCCCGGCGACCCCAAAGCCTCCCGCGTGTCCCCAGCCCCACTCTGGGCACTCCCCTCCCCCGTCAGGCCCCACCCTCTGCTTTGGGTCTCCGAGCCCACCCCGTTTGGTCGGACCCCCCCCTTTAGGGTTCCACAACCCATCCCGAGCATCCCGGACTTTGGGGTCCTCAATCCTTCTTTGGGTTCCCCAAATTCCCCTTTGGGATCCCTTGTGCCCACCCTGGAAGCTCCTACACTCACACCAATCTGGGACCTCAGTGCCCTCACGGGGTCCCAATTCACCTTTCGCAGATCCTCAAAGCCTCTCTGGCGTCCCCCAAACCTTTCTGTGGGGTCCTCAGGGTCTCTCTTTGGGATCCTCATCCCTTTAAACCCTTCTCATTTCCAGATGAATGGTCCAAAACCTCCCACTTGTGACTTCCATGGTCGCCGTGACCCTGGCTCAAGGTGGGGGACACCCCAGGACACCCTGGGGATGGTGTAGGGGGCCTGGGGTCCCCCCTTGGCATCATCCCTGCCGAGCGACCTGTAAGCATGAGGAAATTTTGGGGTTAAACGTGGGATAAACAGGAGCCCCTTATATTTCGGATCCACAATGGGAATATTTTCCTGTGGAGAAATAACAATTTCTCCCAAACCGGACCTTGCCCGTGGCTGATCTCGGATCGGGGGGATTTGCCAGTGGCAGTGGCTGGTGGTCCCCAAATAATTATGGAGTTTGTGGATCAGTGGAGGGGGCTGGTGGGCTGCAGGGACGTGGCACAGCTCGGTCGTATCCCTTCTCCATCTACCCCCGGACGTGGGCCGTGCTTTTTTCCCCCCTTTTCTTTTCCTTTTTTTAAAGGGTTTTTAATTAACTTCCTGTTTCAATGGTGGGATAATGAGTTTTAAGCAGCACATGATTCCAGTAAAGAGGTCAAACCGGCAATGAGGATGTCAAAAGAAATTAAGTTAGGAATTAAGAAGAGATCCAGGGGAGAAAAAAAAAACCCTATGGAAGGAGGGAGATGCTGCTGAGGACAAGGCTCTGCTGGCCCCCCCTTGGCTGAGCACCCCCCAAAACGATCCTGCCGGCGCCTTTCACCTCGCGTGGCCTCGAATCGCCGCCTTCCTGGAGACCATCCCCCCCCGGGGGAGCAGCTCTGCTTCCAGAGCCTTTCCCTCCCTTCCCAGCCCGGCTTTGCCGGGTCCGGCCCGAGGAGCCCGGAGCGGGCTCTGCTCGGCTGCCTCTGACTCCATCAGGGGCTGCTGATGGGGAGCCGAAATCCAGCGCGATGCTTTCGGGGGTCTCCAGGCTCCCCCCGGCACGGCTCCAGGGATTTTGGGGCTGGGGGCACTGCAGATCCAGCCGCTTCCTCTGGCACATCCGTGGCATCTCCAGCGGCACCGCAGCTCCCGTGGTGTTTGCCTGGCGTGTTTGCTTACGCCGAGATAATTAGACAACCATTTAATTAAACACAGCCTCATTAATTGCATGGATTTGAGAGGCCGGGGGTGAGCGAACACCGATGAGGCACCCAAATTTCCTCTCCCCGGGAGGCAGCAGGGGGACGGGGCTGCCGCCGGCTCTTTGTGCTGGAAGAAGCAGTGCCAGCATCTCGAGGGAGCGAGGGGACATTGTCACACCCACGGGGGGCTGCGTCCCACCCCAAAAAATGCCCCAAAAGCCTCGCTGGAGCCGGTGCGTGCTGGACACGGCGGTGCCGCCCCGCCCTGGCGAGCGAAGGAAAGAGGTTGCAGTCCTTCCCCTGGCACATTCCTTGCCAATGCCCCTTTAATTCCCTTTTTGGCACCATCCCAGAGCCACTGAGACCCCCCCCCGGCCTGACAATTCGCAGTCCCACCCATCACCCAAGGGCTGGATCCCGGCGCGGGGACGTCCCCAAACCCCGCGTCCTGCTTCCCCATCCCCTGGGGGGACCCATGGGTGCCCCTGCACGGGGGCGAGCGTCACGGTGCCGGTGGCAGCGGCAGGGCTGGGTGTCTCGCTGCTCCCTTCCCACTGCCGCGGTGTTTGCAGAGAGATTGTTATAGGGGAGCCGAATAAATAGCGTGTTTTCCCGAGGAGTGAATTACACGCCTGCAGAGCAGAGATAATGCGGGAGCAGCCGTTCCCCCCATTGTGAGCGAGGTGACATCTTTTTATGGAGCTGTGTACATTTGTATTAGTGCCAATTAATCTGGCCTGATATTATTAGAGGAGGTGGCGGCGCAGGAATGTCAATGGGAAGAGCCAAGGCGCTGCCTCAGCCGGATTTCAGGGCTCAGGGATGGCCGGGGGGGGGGATCTTGGGGCGCTGTGCTGGGCTGAGTGCCCGCGGTGCCAACGCTTTGCTCTGCCCAGGCTCCAAAACCAGCTTTTTCCCAGCTCAAAATATCTTATTTTAGGGTTTTTTTTTTGCCCCAAGAGGGAGGACTGGCATCCCGGTGCCCCACCTGCAGAAGGGCCCTGCCACCTGCTGGCAGGACAACCTGGCCCTGGGTGCCACTTGTCACCTGCCCGTGGCTCAGCCTCGGGTGGCTGCCAACAGCCTGGGGGTCCTCCGTGGCTTGGGCACGGCTTGGGCACGGATGTGACATGGATAGGACATGGATGTGGCACGGCTTGGACACGGCAGGAGCAAAGCCTGGGCATGGCTTGGGCATGGTTTGGGCACGTCTTGGGCACGGCTTGGGCACGTCCCTCCATGACTTGGGCACGGCTTGGGCACGTCCCGGGCAGAGACGCTGCTGTGGAATTGCGGGCTCCCAGGAGCTGCGGTGGCAGCACGGAAGGATTTGGGACTAGAACAAATCCATGGGGTTATTCGGGTTTGAAAAGTCTCCAAGATCACCGAGCCCAGCTGTTCCCCCAGCACTGCCAAGGCCACACTGAACCATGTCCCCAAGTGCCACATCCACGTGGCTTTTAAATCCCTCCAGAGATGGGCACTTCACCACTGCCCTGGGCAGCTGTGCCAGGGCTGGACAAACCTTTCCATGAAGAAATTTTCCCAATATCCAACCAAAATCTCCCCTGGCACAAATGATGCTGGATGCTCCTGAAACCAGGTGGGAATGTGTGGCTGAGCAGCCCCCACATCCCAAATCCAAGGCTGGGATGTCTCAGTGCTTATTTCCCCCTCCCTCTTATTGATCCCCTGATGTAGGAACGATGCTCTAACTCCCAAAAGGAGCAATCCGAGCAATCCCTGGGACTGGGCAGCGAAAATGGGCTTCAGGAGCATCACTGCTGGCAGGATGGCCTCCCTGGGGGGTGCGCGGCTCCTGTGCTCCTGTTCCCACCCTTCAGAGCCGCCCAGGGCTCCAGGTTTTCCTGCATGAATTCAGCATCAGGGATGCAGGATCCCGCTGGTGCGTGTGGTCCCTGTCACGCACCCCAGGGGGGAAGGTGGGAGCTGGGCTTTAAATTCCTGCTGCGCAAGGAACGGCCGGATTTGACTCAAAAGCAAGGAAAAAAAATTCTCTATCTTCAGCCCCTGCTTGCAGCGTGACAGCCATGGTGGATCCCGTTATCCTCCAGGCTTTATGGAGAGGCTTAAAGCACCTCGGGCTCAGAAACTTGGATGTGGGGCTGAGAAAAGAAAGGCCGGCTGGATTTTGGCGGGGGAGGGGGGGGAGTTGAAGAGCAAACAGCTTGAGGACAGTTTAGGGTGGTGGCAGGAAGCCAAGAAATCCCCTGAGGGGCTCTGTCGATGCCAGGCGCCTTCCATCGGACCCACCCTGTGACCCCTGGGGCCGGCTGCGGCCCATCCCTGAGGATGTGGATTCGGGCTGAGGATGGCGCAGACCGGTCCCATATCCCGGGGGGGTGCAGGGCTGGGACCCCCGGATGTGCTGGGTCCCACGGGAGCCCCCCTGTGCCGCTGGCCCCCTCTGAGCAGGGAGTTAATCCCCAGCCGGGAGAAGCTGCCCGGCTTTGCATCCTCGCTGGAATTACGGTGACGGGGGCCTGCAGTCTTCCAAGTGACAAACGCTGCCGGATAATGCAGGACTCAGCAAACCCGGGGGCTTTAGGGGGCTCAGAGGAGCCGATGGACGGGGGGGGACTGAGGGAGTGGGATGTGGGTGAGAGCAGGGGGAAAGAATGGGGGGGAAAAAAACTACTCACATTTAGAGGGGAAAGGATTAATTCAATAATTCAGCCCCCAGAGATGTGGGGACGATGCCAACATCTCCCTGGCATTCCGGAGGGAGCGGAGACCAAGGTGAGCATCACTCCTGTCCTGGGCTTCCATAAAATGGGTGCTGCTTTGGGATGGTTCCCCTGCACCCATCCCAGGGCCCCGGGGACGGGTCCCATCCCTGCAGCATTCCCCTGGCTCCTAGGAGACTCATTTCCAGGTGCCCAGGTGATGAATCCGGAGGTGTGGGAGAGCTCTGGTAACAACCAGGCATGAAATCCTCCTCCTCCGCCCAGCAGGTTTGCTGCCCTGGTGAAATATAGTACAGGGAAAACATAAAAGTCCCATTTCCAGCTCCATAATATTTCCTGCCAAAACAAAGTAAAATGTGCCGCCTTAAATTTTCTGCAAAATTCTTCTGAGGTTATTTTTTTCCCTAAATTAAGCCATACTAATTATTTTCAGGCACTTTATCTCCACTCTGCAACACACCAGGAGGGTGCAGGCGGCAAGCATTTTAAGCCTCCATAAACAAAAGAGTAGTTTGGAAAATAATTCTATCAATTAATCAAATTAATCCTGCAGTTTTAGTTACAAGCCCCGAGTGGCGAGGATCCCAGCCGGCGGTGCCGAGCTATCTCTCACTGACAGCGTCTCCGTGTTGTGATTGCGGCAGTAATTAAAGGACAGAATACACCGCCTTTGTGGCGGCTCCTACCCCACCTCAGCGGGGCCTGCAGAGGTCAGCTCGAGGACAGAGTGAGGACAGGAGAACTGGGCCCTCACCAGCACCATCATCATCATCATCATCATCATCAGCAGCAGCAGCATCATCATCACCAACACCGTCATCATCACCATCATCATAAAATGGGGATGACCAAACTGGGCCCTCATCAGCACCATCATCATCATCATCATCATCATTGCCAAAACGGTCATCTTCGTCATTGTCACCATCACAACTGGGGATGAGCAAAGTGGGACGTCACCAGCACCATCATCATCACCACCATCACCAACGCCACCATCATCGTCATCATCATCGACTGGGGATGAGTAAATTGGGCTGTCACCATCATTATCATTATCATCATCATCATCATCATCATCATCATCATCATCATCATCACCACCACCATCATAAATTTGGGATGACCAAACTGGACTGTCACCATCACCATCATCACCAACACCATCATTACCACCATCACCATCACAGATGGGTGATGACCAAACTGGGCTGTTACCATCTCCACCACCATTATCATTATCACCATCACCATCAAAAATGGGGGCTGGGCAAACCGGGCCATCACCATCACCAACACCGTCATCATCTCCAACACCATCACCTTTGCTAACACCATCACCATCACCACCACCAACTGGTGATGACCACACTGGCTGTTACCATCACATCACCTCCACCAACACCATTACCATCACTGTTACCACCTTCACCACAAACTGATGACCAAACTGGGCCATCAACACTTGGTCATGACCAAACTAGGTAACCCCATCACCATCGCCAACTGATGATGACCAAACTGGACCACCACCATCATCAACTGATGATGATCAAACCAGGCTGTTGCCACTGCCCGTTGGTAATGACCAAACTGGGCTATGACAATCACCAGTTCATGATGACCAAACTGTGCCATCACCATCACCATCACCATCACCAACTGATGACCACCAAACCAGGCCATCACCATCACCTTGGGCTTTTCCCCTCAAGGACAAGACTCTCCTGCCATGAGTAGGACTCGGACAAGATCAGCGGTGAAGAAGAGCTGCAGGAGCATCCTCACTGTTGAGAAGCTCCAACACTTTGCAAACCATTGAGGTGACAGCAGTGGCACCAACGTCCTCCTCAGCCCCTTCTTCACCTCAAACATCCCAAAAACATCACGCAGACAGGGAATTTCTGTGAAAATATTGGAATATATTTGAAAAGATTAATCATGGATGACTTTACAGTACCACCCCATATTTTCATCTCATACTTTATTTAACAATATTAAAGAGGCACTTTAAAAGCACACGGACAACATCATAAAACGGCGTTTCCTGCTCTCTCTCTCTGCTTCTCTGGACAAAATATCAAAATAAAAACTTTTGACAGAACACATTGCACCCAAGGTAAATTACCTACAATAGTTTTTTATACAATACAAAGAATTGTAAAGATACATATTAACAGAATAAAGCCTCTTTTTTTCTTTTTCCTTTTAACTCTAAAACAAAACAAAAAATCATTGCAGGACAGACGCAAAGTACTCTGACTGTTCATATCACATCAGTGCATTACTTCACCTCCTTGACTTGGGAGTATTTCAATAAAATCTTTCCATGTCCTCGTTTGCACCTGAGATTTCTTTCCGGATCCAAAAGTTCGGCTGCAGAACGTGCTCATTTAATGTGATGTAACATTTTCGACGCTATGGAGTACCAGCATAGAGGATTTTTTTTCTCTAAAGTTGTATTTTTTCCCCCTAAAGGTTTTTTTTTCCTAAAGTCGTATTTTTTCCCCAAGTTGGATATTTTTCCCTAAAGTTGATTTTTTCCCTAAGTTGTACTTTTTCCCTAAAGTTAATTTTTCTCCCTAAAGCTGCATGTTTTTCCTCTCGAGTTGGCTTTTTTTTTTCATTAAATTCTCTTTTCCTGCTTAGTTTTTTTTTTTTTTTTTTGACAGGTAACGGCTTCTTCCTACCAATTTCCCCTTTTTTTTCCATCAAGGAAGTCTGTATTCACATTACAAATGAAGAATAGCACCAGTAACTGCATAGTACAAGCGGATACCTATAGAGCCACTACGTCAGTACAGTAAGAGAGTCTAGAAGTGATACCGTTGAGGGCACTCGGACAGTACCGGTTTTCGCTGCGGTAAATTGGCACAGTTATCTCGTTGCACAAAAAAAAAAACCAAAAACCCACAAACAAAAAGAAAACACACACACGCGCGCACACACACACACAAAAAAAAACCCAAACCCCAAACCCCCAAAACCCCTAAAAAATCAGTTTGTCACAAATGTCAAGGTGCAGTTTGCTCGCGGGGACGCTTCTCCTCCAGTCCCATCGTCCACAGTGGTCAAAGAGTGGCAGCATCCTCTGGAGGGCTCCGACAGCCCCCGAGCCCCAGAGCTGGGTCGTTCTTCTCTTGACGATGTAGAAACAAAATTCTTAGGGATGGCTGTCAAAATATAGGACACTTGGGTCTTAATTTAATTTTTTAATTGTATCATCGCTTAGGCCAGCTCCCAATTAAATGAATTGTACGGGATTATTTGTGCAAAATCTTCAAAAAAAAAAAAAAAATTTGCTTTCTACAGTGTACTGCACCTTATGAATAAGACGTCTACGGAATGAAGTTCATCTCTTCAAGTACTTTGTACGAAGATAACACAGACACAGACTCAAAAGGGTCTGAGATTTGCAAGTATCCTTATAACCTCAGCACTTCTGCAATAAAGCAATTGCTCTCGACGATTCAGTCTGCCCAAAGCGATTACAATTTCAGTTCATGAAAATCATCAGCAACATCAAAGTTCTAGCATTTGCATGATAAATCAGGTGAATTAAAGTAGATTAGTAGACACAAAGCAAACTATTTCACAGAGGCTGCAGTGCAAGTTCATTTAAGCTAGACAGAGAAATCATGCTACACAAACGAATTTAATGCTTTGATAATTTTTTCCCTTGCAAACCCCATGAAAGCAGCTGAGGATCACCATAAGTCACTTCCATAAATTATTCTGAAGTATCTCTTCTTAAAGGAATTTTAAAGCTGGTTAATTTTTGCCCAAAGAGTTGGCTGAGCAGATTGTTCTGGGACTCGGCGCTGCGGTAGCTGGCCGGGCCGGACGCCTTGGCCCCGCGTGCGGCGCGGGGGCCGTGCCAGGAGCCACGCGGGGACGGTGCCGGCCCCTTGGCCAACACTTGGTGGAGGCTCTTGCCCAGAATGGCCTTCCTGCGCTTGACGTCCCCGTTGGCGTGGCGGAGCTCCCCCTTCTTCTGGTTGTAAGGGTCCAGGACCATCTTCTTCAGCTGGGGGCCCGTTCTGGGCTTGGCTCCCAGCTTGCTGCAGTGCATGTCCCTCCTGCCGGGGGACAGGGCGGGAGCCTCGGCGTTGCTCCAGCTGCCACGTTTGAGCTCAGCCGTGCTCTCGCTCCTCGCCGGGCACGGTGGCCGGGCTTTCTTCTTCTTCCCATCTCCTTCCATGTTCTCCCGGGAGCCGGAGCTGCTCCGGTGGCTCAAGGGCTTGTGTTCTTTCCTCCTCTTTGGGTGAAACTTGCTGGTGGCTCTGCCTGGCTCTGCGTGGCTGTGCCTTGTGGTGTTGCTGGCCACCTCACCTCTGGGCTGGTGGCCACTGGACTTGCCGGGATTGCCGCCTTGGTCCTTGGCACTAGTGCTACTGTCCCTAGCCTCAGGCACGGATTTCTCCTTCCCTGAGATGGGCTGCTGACCCTCCTCGGCGCTGCTGCCGGGGCTGCCCGCAGCGGGAGCAGCCTCCCTACCCACGGTCTTCTTTGGTGGGACCGAATCTTTGGCAGCTCTGTTGAGCGTGGGTGACGCCGTCTTGTCCTTTGGGGGCAGGGGCTGGTGGACACCTTCTGGAGACGCGGCCTTAGCTGCACCTTCCCAGGCAGAGGCATCACCAGCACCGGGGTTGCCCCATTTGTGGGTCTCCTTGGCTGGTGGAGACTCCGCCTGAGGGGAAGGAAGCTCTGAGACCTTCTTGGCAAGCTGGAGAAAGGGGATCGCATCCACAGCGTCGGTGTCTGCGCTGGGATTTTCCAGGATACATGCCCTGTATCCATCTTTGTTGCCTGTGCTTGTTTTTTTGTGGGCATCGGCGCAGCCATGTTTCTGGGTCAGGAGGGGAGGGAACAGTTTTTGGTTGGTGGCCTGGTGACAAGCCAAGCCAGCAAGGTCCATGGGAAACTCGGACGAGTCCAAGAAAGGAAGTGGTTTCCCATCAAAGGCTCCTTTCTCCAGCTCCTCGATGGACAGGCCAGTGATGTGGCCGAGCTCGGGGCTGCCCGCAGCAGGCGGTGGCAGAGACGGGGACAGGCAGGGAGGGGGTGGCAGGGGGTCAAACGGGGACTTCTCCATCTCCGCCAGGAGCTCTGAGAAGTCACCCACCAGGACTTCGGGTTTCACGGGGGATTGGGGTGCTCCCCGGTCATCAGGAGCTGTCGGGAAGGAGTCAGTGGGAACCTGCAGGCTGGGGCTTCCAGCTTCTACCAGCTGAAGGTCACTCGTGGGGTCCAGGTGGACTGGTGACCTGTGCGGGACTGAGCTGCCATGGTGAGCCACCTTCCGCTTCTTGCTCGGCGGCATTCCCTCCCGGAGAGGTCCATCCTCCTTCGCCTTCTCCCTGCCCTCCCTGGAGGCAGTGCCGGGCCTCATGACCCCTCGGAATTTGAAAGTCTTGCTGCTGCCCGCCAGGTGCTTCTCCATGTGCCGGTCGTACTGCTCCTTCTTGGAGAAGGTGTAGTTGCACATGCTGCAGATGAAGGACTTCTTGATGACGTGCATGACGTCAGCGCAGAGCTCGCAGGCGTACAGGGTGGTGTGCTTGATCTCCTGCTCCTCCACCACGCCGTGCTCCTGGCTCAGGTGGCTCCGCAGCTCTTTGGTCTCCTGGTAGAACATGGGGCACTTGTGGCACAAGTAAACCTTCTGCAAGCTGTGCACGACCAAGTGCCGCTGGAGCTTGAAGGGTTTGGGGAACTGTTTGCCACAGTGATGGCAGTCCCGGGAAGGATCCTTGCAGTCTGGGTGCATGGGGACAGATTTCGGGGTGCTTTCACTTTTTGTGTGCTCCGGAGATGGGCTGGAGGATGCTTTGGAGGAGCTGGGTGCAGGTGGCTTCACCTTGACGTTGCTTTCCAAGGGGTCTTTCATTGCCTTCTCCTGCTCGAGGGGCAGCTCCTTGGGGCTCTTGCTCTCTCTGCTGACCCCGTGCCGGCCGCCGGGGTCACCGTGCCGGGAGGACCTGCTGGGCTTCCGATACATGATGGTGTTGAGGAAGTGGGTGACAGCGGCATTGTCCTCACCGAAGCAGCCCGGCAGGCCCATCACCGACTTCTGCGCCTGCCCCTTGCGCGCGAACTGGGTGGCGTGCTCCCGGAGGTGCTCGTTGTACATCCAGACGTCGGAGATCTCCTTCAGGCACATCCCGCACGCCCACAGCCCGGCTTTGTTCCTGGTGTGCTTCTCCTTCAGGTGGTCCCGGAGCTGCTCCCGGGAGCTGAATTTGCGCTGGACACACATGTAGCAGGTAGGAGGAGGGGAAGGGTTGTGGGAGAGCTTGTGAAAATCCAGCTCCCCCAACGTCAGGAACCACTGGAAGCAGACTTTGCACTTGTACTGCTTATCTTTGGTTTTGATGGTTATCTCCCCGCGGTTTTTCCCCAGTTTCCCATCTTCCAGCTTGCCCCTGTGCTTGCCTGACTTTGGCTTCGAACGCACAGCGTTGTCCTCGCCGTGGCCAGGAAGATCCTCGCAAGGGCTGAAGAAGCACATGTCTCTCATTTTCAGCTTTGCGTTCAGCATCTCGATGCCGATGGTGTGAAATTCAGAGGAGTCTGAATCCTCATTATCCTTGGCATCGTAGGACTCCTCCGCCAGGTCGGGGGGCTCGGAGTTCACTTCTTGGAGCGAGTGCTCATCCTCAAGGTCCATCAGAGGCTCAAACATGTCCTCGGCAGAGAGGCTTTCCCCCTCCTTCTCCAGACTGCCCCAGATGTTCAAGCTGGGGATGTTGTCCACATGGCTGTTTTGGCACAAGAAGGTCAGCATGTTGTCCTCCAGGTCAATGTCCTCCTTCCCTTGGTCAGTCGCCTCCTGGTCCAGCCTCAGCTCGATGCTTTTAGATCCATTTGGAGCATCATCTCCGCTCTTGGCCTTGCTGCCATGACACATGTTCAGCATCAGGGCGTCGTCAACAGAGATGGCCTCGTACTCGCCAGGGTCCTCCCTGGTGACGCAGAAGGAGCTGGTGTCGCTGAGGTCAGAAGCCAGGCGGATGGTGAAGAGGTCGATGGCCCCCGCTGGCTGCAGGTTGACCTCGGGGACAGGCTTGGGTTTCTTGCTGCGCTTCCCATACACCCGCGTGCACTTCCTCCGGACAAGCTGGTCATCCCTGGGGAACAGCTGGGAAAATGTCGAATCATCATCAAAAAAGCTCTGGAGGTCCGAGGTGGCTGTGCCGTCCCCGCAGTGCTCCCTGCCTGGTGGCACGTCTGCCTTCGCCCACCGCTTCGGCTCTGCAGGAGGAGGGCTGGTCCCCGGCGTGGTCTGCAGTGCACCATGCCCAGAAACGTTTTGGGTGGTTCCCAAATCATGATTCTCCAGCAGCAAAGCCCCTGCAGCAGGAGCTGCGGGGCCCTGCAGGGCACCACTCCAGTTCCTGGTGTCACTGCCTGCCGCAGGACTGTCCCCTGTCCCAGCGTCTGCATCCTCTGTGCCCACCTTGCCCCATCCCTTCGCTACTTGCTTCACAAACCCGCTAATCCATTTTTTGCAAGCCTGCGTGTCTTCCACTCCATCTGGATCTTCCACCTCCCCAGGATAGGTGACCGTGCCCGTGGCTGTCTCCTTGCTGACCATCTCCTTTAGAGACACCATCCTGCTGCCCAGGTCTTCCGTGAGCTCGGCTGCACAAGGGGACTCTTTGGCTTTTTGGGAGTGCTGGGCTGTGCTGGTCCTGTTCTGCTCCTCTGTGGACATGCAACCCCCTGGCTCATGCAAGCCCTCCATGATCCTGGGCAGGCTGGAGCTGAGGGCAGCAGGACTTGCGTTCTTCTCCAGCTCACAGGGGCCATCGGGCTCATTCCTGCTGGGAAACACCTTTGCTTTCCTTCGCCTCACTTTCCTGTTGAGCTGCTTCTCAGAACTGCCGTTCTCCTCTCCAAGATCTTTGCTTTGGCTCCTTCTGCCCTTGTCTCCCTTCCTGACCTGCCACCCTGAATCCAGGTTCCCAGATGCCACCTCTCCCGATCCCCTCATCTCCGGGCGCGGTCCCCTTGCCTTCCCCTCCCTCTGCAGGACCCGTGTGCGGTGCAGCTCCTGGGACATCTCCAAGGAGATCACGCTGAGGTCGCTGAGCACTCTGCTGACCACCTCCTGCATCTGTGTGCTGGGCTCCTTCTCCAGGTCTGGGACTATTTTCTTGGGAATGTGTTCAATGGTGGAGGTCGGCTCCGGTAAGCTGCAGGTTTTGGCTTTGACTGACGCCTTCAGGCTCCTCCTGGGCACCTTTTGGGCTGCTTTTGATGTCTTGTGCGCAGGAATCAGAGGGGACCTGGGAGTCCTGCTGGGCTGTGGCAAACCACCGTTCTTCACCTGGTGCTTGACAGCTTTGTGCCTGGTCAGACCGGGCTTGGACCGGAAAGTGGCTGAACAAATGTCACAGGTCACCGGGAGCCCACTGGGCTTTTTCCCTTTGTGGAGTTCATTTTGGGAAGGGTCTGGAGCACTGTTGGGTGTGTGGTCCTCTCCTCGGCCCACGCTGTTTAACACACAACCCCCAGCTTCTGCAGCCCCACGGCTTTTGGATTTCTCCCCTTTTAAACTCTTTCCTTCACTCTCTGTGGTTTTGGAAAGACCAAGTCTTGCCTCTGCTGCCCCTGAAAACTCATGGCCATTTAATTCAGCAGGACCAAGATCTCCAGCCCTTGTAAGACCTCTGCTGATGGCAGCTGACAAGTCCTGAACAGCAAAACCATTGGACAAAGCCTCTGGTTCACTTTGATGCTTATTCCCCACATGGGAGCAGCTTTCAGGCTTGTTCTCTTGGTTCAGGTCCACCTCCCTTTCTCCCATGGGCAGAAGATCCGCTGTGGGCTGGGTTGGGTAATCCTGGCTTTCTGGAGGACTGGAGTTCATGTCTGTGTCTGTGATAGCACATCCTTGGTTTTCTTTACAATTTGGCAGTGCAGCGCTGGCATTTTTGGGGACCTCTTTCCCAACACCCTTTTGGTGGAAAGGAGGCGAGCAGGGAAGAGAAGAGTCCTTCCCAGGACGTTCCTGGGGACTGCCCATCTCCAAGGCAGAGCCCACCAGACCGTCACCATACAGCACAGTGCAGGGTCTCACTGTCCCCTCTCTTCCAGGTGATTCATAGTTGCCTAAAACACCATCGGGGAGGCGATGAGGATGTTCCTCAGCCGCTTCTGTCGGCACAGCCCCGCGGTGATGCAGCGAGGGAGGGAAGGTGGGTGCCCTTTCCCATGTCCCTTGCTCTGCTGGGCTCACGGTGTGATGGATGTGACGGCTGTTGGCCTCGGGAGGACAACTCTTCGTGAGGAATGAGCTTGGTGTTGCGGGCAGGGACGAGCAGTATTTCTTCTCATCCGAGAGCTGAGTGCCAAAGCCGGGGACCTCTCCCCCCTTGGCCCCACTGCTTGGCAAGCATTTGAGGTTGGCATATTTGGCCGGCAAGAGCAGGCTGGCTGGAGATTCGCCCGTGTAATGACAGCCATTGAGGGACAACTTGTCGTTCCCTTCTCTGGGAAGCTTCGCATTGACTGTGCCGGCTTTTATCTCTGTCCCCAAGCCATGATCCTGGTGGACATCCTCAGAGGGTCCCGGGGGGCTGACGGGACTCGTGGAAGCACTGCCCGGGTGCTGTGTCCCCTTCCCCACCCGACTCCTTTCCAGCCTCTCTCCCTCTTCTCTGCCCAGCGTTTCTTCCTCCAGCAAACCACGGCTGAAGTGGGATTGCTCATGTTTCCTAAATGCCAAGGTCATTGTGTTGTTATCTCCCTCCTGCTCTTCCCTGAGCCTATCAGCTTTCCTTCCCTGCCCTGGCAGCGGGGTCACCGCGGTGCTGCTGGGTGGTGAGAGGTCATTACGCTCCTGGGAAACACCATCTGCAGGGATATTAATGTCCGTCGGCTCCAGGGGCTCATTTGCTAAGTGCTGCGGCTCCGTTACATTATTTTGCAGCTCCGGCTTTGCCGACGTGGATTGTTTTGCATGGTAAGAGCCCTCTGCATCCAACGACTCCAGCTGCTCGTGTCTACTGGGAGAAGGCACCTCTTTTCTTGGAGCAGCGGCATTTCCCGTGCTGCTTTCGATGGGGATATCCCCTTCCCCTGGGGTCTGATCTTCCCCTTCCAAGGCACCACTGCTCTGCTCCTTGTGCTCCGTCTGCCCGTGGCTGGTGGCAGAGGGGTGGCTGGGAGCCAGCAGCCCGGGGAAGCACGGCATCAACAGCTCCTCCTCGTTGTTCTTCACCGTCCGGGCAACGAAGAGCTGGAGCTGCTGCAGAGGGTTGGCTGAGGTCTCCTGGGATGCCACCATCATCTCCTGGGAAGGGCGGTCGCTCTCCTTGGGGACACTCAGCATCTCAAACAGCAGCACTTTGGGCTTGCTGGCTTTGCCGCTGGGTCCAGGGCTTGGGTAGGTGGTGGGACTCTTCCTCTCCTCCGTCTCCTCCCCACCACCCTCCCCTTTGAGATCCGCAGCACTTTTCACTGTTTTGGGGGGCTCAGTCCTGCTTAAGGGTTTTTCTTCTGTATCTGGGACCTCTTTGACATGAGGTGAAAAGGCGAGATCCAAGGCTGGGGTGGGACCCTGCTGAAAGCCAAATTCAGTCTTAGGGTTTGGGAGATGGGCATCAAACTTCTCCAGCTCCGCAGGATCAGGGTCTGCTTTCCCCGGCACAGGGAAGCCCTTGGCACCGCGCTGGCGTGGCAGGGCCGGCAGGGGGTCTTTGGTTACTTCTGCTGCATCCACGGTCTCAGGGAACACGGAGTCGGTGACAGCAGGAGGGCTTTTTGTCACAGGGTCGGTGTAGATGGGAGCCTCTGTTTGGTCAGTTGTGCTTGAGCCAGGCAGACTTTTGGAAGAAGATCCATTTTCCATCTTCCTGAGGTCTCTTTCCTCAGCGGCCGCAGCTCCCTGGAGCTGCTCACTGTTGTCTTTGGAGCAGAAATGGTTTGTGGGGAGTGGGGCTGGGACGCACATCCCGGCTTCCAGCGAGCCCAGCTCCAGCGGGCACGGCCAGGGCTCCCCGGGTCTCTCGTAGTCCTCACGCGTGGTCACCACGTCCGGCTTCTCCCCTGCCAGCCTCTCCCCGACGCAGAGGCTCGATCTGCCCAGCTCACCTGCCAAAAACAGCCCTTTCTCCTGGGCTGCCTCTGGCTCTGGCAGTGCCGGGAACCGCTCGGCCCCCTGTGCTCGCAGGTGGACAGCCACGTTCTGCTCGGACTTCGGGAGGCTGATGGACACCTCGGAGTCCAACTTGCTGGTTTGCAGTTGGCTTTCCAGCTCCGTGACCAAGCGCTTGATCTCCAGCTCATCATCGGAAATGTTGCTCATGAAAGTCACGCTGTAATCCGCGATCCTGTCCGGCAGCGGCAGGGAGAGCTGGCTGCTGGGGACAGCTCCTTCCTCGGGGAATTTCTTGGCTGGTGGCTTCTCCGCGGAGAGGCTGTGGAACTGAGTCATGTCTTCCGGCAGCATGGGAGCCACCTCCTCCATGAGGGACCAGTCTTTCTCCGGCAGGAAGGGTGGGTACGATTGCTCGAACGGCAGCGGCTTGCGGGAGGCACTCCCAGGACAGGGGAACGTTGTCGCATATCCATCCTTGCTCTCGTACGGCTCGAACTCGGAGACAGGGAGCTCTCCGAATATCGACGAGGAATCGAAGCTGAGCGGGGAGGACACTTTGCCCTGTGGCATTTCCACGGCAAAAGGGGAGATGCTGGCATGCTTCTGCTCGAAGGAGCTGGCGCCGATGTCATCCCGGCACAGGTACATGTCATCCATGTGGGAAGAGCCCAGGGCTGGGGGCTTTGGGAAGAGGCTGTCGTCGTAGTGACCGGGAAGGCCTTTGGGATCAAAAAAGGCGTTGTCACTGCTGACATACGGATCGGGAGCCTTGGCAGTGAGCATCATTCCCACTGCATCCTCCCCGTAGCTGGGAGCCGGCGCGGGATAATCCTTCTGAGTGTCACAGAGCCCCTGTCCCTTCACGAATTTGACTCCCGCTTCCGAGCAGGTGGCCCTCCCACGGCCAGGACTCGCTTTGTTACCGCTGTGGGGTGGAGCAACCACCTCCTCTGCGTGGTACTTCAGCCCTCCGCTTGGGAAAGGGGCAAACTGGTGCCTCTGGTGCTCCACGGTGAGCTCGGCAGAGTCCTGAGCCTCCAGGGTGGGTTCTCCTGCCTCACCTGGGAGCTTTGCTGCTCCTCTGGGCTCTTCCACTCCCTCCTTAGAGGAGAACCTGGCAGGGCTCCTGCGTGGGGTGGCTGTGCCGGGCACTTGCCTTTCCCGGGGCTGTGGTGATGGCTCCTCCTTTGCACAGTCCACGGCAGCCACGTCTGGTTCGGTACCCGGCCGTGTCCTGGAGCCTGCCTGCAAAGGCTTGGCTGAGCCAAACCTCCTGCTCCCCCTGGCAATGTCCTCTTTGCTCTCCTGGCTCGTCTTTGGGCTGCTGTCCTCGGGAGGGCTGAGGGGAGTCCTTGGCACATGGGCTGGGCTGCCCGAGTGCCTCCTCCTCTGGGTGCCACCCTTGTCACCAGCCCCCCCAGCATGGGGTGGGCTCATGCCCATCTCTCTGGGCATGCTGTGGTTGCTGCCAGCAGATGAGTGGCTGCTCCGCCTTCGGGCTCTGACAGCACAATCCTCTTTATTAGCATCCTCCTGACTCAGGACGTCCCCGTCCTCCTGTGCCTCCCTTTTCTGCCCGTCCCTTTTCCGGCTGTAGCTCCAGGCTGGGTCTTTCTCTCTGGCTCTCTCACTTCTGCCCAGGCGTTTCTTGCTGAAGCTGTACTTGCTCCTCCCGATGAATCCCGTGCCACGCTTCTTCCTGCCCCGGGGCTTGCTGCACTCTGCCCCCTCCTCATCCGAGTCGGACACGTAGTCGTATTCCCGCAGCCTGCCCTCCTTGGTGGCTGCCAGTGGCCTCTCGGTGGCCGGGGGGAACTGGGCCTGCTTGCTGCTCTTCACCTGCAGTTTGTGGAGCTTGTTCTTCTGCTGCACGATCTTGTGGATGAGCTCCTTGCTCCACGTCCCGCTGCGGGGCTTCCGCTTCTTCATGTCCTTCATGGAGAACCGCGGTGGCTTGGAGCTCTTGGCAGCGATGCCCAGCTCGCTCTTCATTGGGGTCTCCTGGCTGAGTTTCCTGGGATGCTTTTGGCTGGAGCTGGTGGCTGGTGGGACGCTGTTCTTCCTGCCTGCCCTCAGCCTGGCTGTCCTCTCCGCTCCCTCTGCCGCGGGATCCGGCTCCTGCGGTGCCACCCTGCGTGCCACCCTCCCTTTGTGCAGGTGCTGCTTCCCTGCCCCTCTCTTCACCTGCTCCCCACCTGGGCGGCCATCTTCATTAAAACAGCCAGCCTTGGCCTCTCCCGCTGCCTTCTCCTCCGCTGCCTGCTTGGATTTGCTCTCGGAGGCCAGGCCCTCCTTGGCCTTGTGGGCCATCGCCCCGCCAGCCGCCTTCACGCCCGGCAGCTCCTCGTCGGCGAACACGTCGATGAAGCTGCTGTCGATCTCCGGGTTATCCGACTGGTATCCCAGGCCGTTGAGGGCCTCGGTGATCAGGCTGTCCAGCTTGGCATCGTCGATGTCCAGGTCGGAGGCGCTGAGCGGGAGGGAGCCGGCGGCCAGGCCGTGGAAGAGGCCGCCCTTCAGAGCATCCTCCTTGCCCTCGCTTTTGCTTTCCCCGTCCAGCAAGAAGTCATCGCTCTTGTTTAATGCCAACAGCTGTCCCTGGGGGTCCGGAGAGAGCGCCAGGCTGGGGGGTTTGGGAGGCTCCGGCGGGAGCGCTTTCTGCCCCTCGGCCTCCCGGGGAGCATCCCTGGGCTCTCCCTGGGCAGCGGGGTGGGAGGCGCAGAACTGGCGGTGCTGCAGGAAGGAGGACAGGTTGCTGTAGTTCTGGTCGCACTGCCTGCAGGTCAGGAGCACGTCCAGCTGGTCCAGGCTGGCGCTGCTCAGGGAAGTGGCCAGCAGGTGATGGGAGGAGTACGGCGGCGGAGGCTGCTCCCCATCCAGCCCGTCTGAGCATCCTTTGGCCACCTCCCCGCTGGGTTTGTGGAACGGGCTGGCCGGGGCGCATTTCAGGAGGCTGTCGTCTTTCAGAGCATCTGGAGGGAAGTGGAAGGACTTGACAGAGTCTGGGGGGTGGTAATGAAGTGCGCTGGGGCTCAGAACCTCGGAGGGGTGGAAGGCTTTGTTGGCATCCTTGGCATGGCAGGGGTGCTGGAAGAAGGGCGAGGGGGTCAGCGCTCCGGACATCTGGCTGTCCTCGAAGCCAGGGTTGAGTGGGCTGCTGGACATGGGGGACAGCGACGAGCAGGTGCTGCCACACGTGGGGTTGGGGACAGGGGACGGCAGTGGGGACTCACAAGGGGAGGCAGCCACCAAGGCTGACGGCGGCAGGACCAGCCCTGAGCCCGACGAGCTCCTTGAGGGAGGAGGAGGAGCTGCTTGAGCCATGCTGTAGAACAGGGCTTTGCTTCTCGAGTCACAGGCAGGAGACCCCGGTTCCTTCCCACTCTCAAAGGAGAAAGCTCCCGCCACGCTGGGATCTCCCCTCTGGAGGCTCTCTCCTGGTAAGAGCTTTTTGCTGTGATACCCTGGAGAGCTGCTTATGGGGGGCCCTTTCTGGGCTTTCCCGCTGCCCTGCCAGTCCGACGTGCCCAGGGGGAAGGGGAGCTTCTGGCTGCTGATGTGTCTCGACAGCTCCAGCCTGCTTGCGCCGGGCATTGCAGAAGGGAGGTGCATCTGCTGCCAAGGCAGCCTGGCATTCTTCTGCCTGTGCTGCCTCTGCTCAGGGCCAGACTGGCACTCGAATGAGAACTGGTTTCCAACAGGGTTTGAATAAGGTGCTGAATTCTGGTCCATGGGAGAAAACGCCTTCGTGGCACCTTCCCAAGCTTGCACAAGCCTGGGGTGGGTGGGTGCCGTAGTGGGAACGCTCGTCTCGAAAGGCACGGCTCCCGCGCCGGTGCTGCCCGCGGGGGAGCTGCAATAGGCCTTGCTCTGAAAGTGCACTTGGGACAGGGAGTTTGGTGGCACCGTCCTTCTCAGGGGGCTGCTCTGCACCAGCAGCCGCGGGCTGGGGACACCGTCCTTGGCTGAGGCTTGCCTCTTCCCCACCGGCTTTGGCATGGTAGGCGAGTGTAAACTAGACGGAAAAACAGCTTGGTTTTCTTGGAAAGTGCTTGGGTTTTGGTCGATAGCACCAGACGACGGGAGAGCACCAGTGGGGTCGGCGGGATGCTCGGCCCTGCCGTTGCAGCAGGGCACGGGGCCGTGGTGCGGGGCCGGCGGCGGCGGCGGGTGCAGGAAGGGCGGCGGTGGCGGGGCCACGGGCAGCCCGTACAGCCTCCCCTCGGGGGACACGTCCTCGTAGGAGCCCCCGCTCAGCGGCTCCTCCGGCCACTCTCTGGAGGACGAGTGGAAGGGGAAGGCGCCGGGAGCCAGCTGGGCGCTGGTGGCCATTGCCACGTCCAGGTACTCCTGGCTGCCGGCGTCGCTGCGGAACGGCTCCTTCCCCGCGTCGTGCAGCAGCTGGAAGGGGAACTGGCACGGCAGAGCCCCCAGGCTGTGCACGGCGGCTTTGCCACCCTCGGAGAAAGAGCTGGGCTTCTGCACCGAGATCCCGTAGGTAGCACCGGCAAAGCTCTTCTCCGGGGAAGGCCAGGGCTCGGCCCGGTTTGCCTGAAACTCTAAGTAATGTAGCTGCCCATGGGTGCCGGGGCTCTTGAGGGGGATGCCGGCGGCGGGGGGCTGCCCCTTGGGGCCGAGGGAGGGGCCGGCCTGTGAGGTATAGTTGCTGGAGGTCCGGCCGACGGCGGCATCGGGGAAGCAGCGGCCGAAGCCGAGTTCTTCTGGCCGGAGCTCGGCGTCGCGCTGGGGGATGCCGGGCACGTGGAAGCGGTAGCTGCCGGCCGCGGGGGTCACCTCCGGCTTCTTCGGGGGCGTCACCTTCTGCTGGGGGTAGGCGATGCCGATGGTGGGGCTGGGCCGGGTGCCGGCGATGCTGAGCCGGTAGAGCTGCTGGTGGCCCCGCTCGCCCTTCCCCGAGCGCCGGCTGCGCTCCCGGGCCCGCCCCTTCCCCGGCGGCGACGGGGGGCTGCCCTTGACCTCTCCCCAGGTGCTGTCATTGCCGAACTTGGGCTTGCAGTGGAGGGATTTGAAGTCGATCTTGCCCGCTTGCTGCGGCCGGATCACGGCTTCCCGCTGGCTGTGGGGCTCCTTGTCCTTGGGGCCGGGGAAGGGGGACGCGCCCTCCCCGCCCAGCGCCCTCCCATCCTTGTCCCCGCAGCCTTCAAAGCCGAAGTCCTTGTCGGGCTCTTTGGGGCCGGCCTCAGCGTCGCCGATGGTGTAAACATGCTGGGTCTCTCCAGTCATGATACCGAGGAGGGGACAAGGCTACAAAGCGCCGCTGTCCCGTCCCGCTGCGAGCTGCCGTGCCCCTGTCACGGGCATGGTCCTCCGCCGATGGGCACCGGCGCGGGCAGAGGGGCAGCAGCTCCCCGGGGCCGGGGTGGGGGCGGGTCCCGAGGGCCGGCGGAGCTCTGCCGCATCCTTTCAGACCTGCAGGGAACAGGAGACAAGAGGGGAAGGGTGGATGTCAGTCAGGGAAGGGGCCAGGGGAGGCACGGGAGAGATTTTGGCCCCTTTTCTTGGACTGCGGCTGGAGGAAGGGGCATCGCAGCCCCCCCGAGCGGCCCCGGGGTGAAGCCCTGCAGCTTCGGGCTCTTCAAAGGATGCTCAGAGCAGTTCACCTCTGGCAAAAGCTGCTGAGGAAGCACTTTTCTTTCCCCCGGGAAAGCTATTTCTGGGTTACTTCTTAGCAACATAAGCAGAAAAAGATGACAGAAGAGCTCCACCTACGGATTAGCGGGAAGGGCTGTCGGGATGGGCTGGGAGAGGCATCCTGGGAAGGGCTCTCTGTCCCCTTGTCCCCGCGTGCCCGTGTCCCCGTGTGCCTGTGTCCTCACGTTCCCGTGTCCCCACGGGAGGAGGGGAGATGAAGGGAAAGGCTTTTGCTCCACCAGCTTCCCCCTCGTCGCTCTGAAATCCTTGGAGAAAGGACCTGAGCTTCTGCGGCCTCTGCCTTAACTTTGCCACCCTCCCTGCGAAGCGCCCTGGAAATTTTAGATGTCATTAAGGAGGCAAAAGCAGAAAAGCCGAGTCCCAAATTTCCCAGCTGATTTTACAACCCAGACCTCGGGGCGTTGGACACGGAGCACAAGTCAAGCGCAGCCTTTTAAAAGGCGCCACCAGGATTTTATATGAAAAAGGTTTTAATAAAAAGAAGGGTAAAGCTCTGCTTTAAAGAGGCCTTTTTTTTTTTAGAAAAGTCTGCTGGAAACAGTGAGGGTTTATTTCTCCTCCCTCACTGGAAATGTTTCTTTACCGTCTGCTGCAGTGGGTCAAGGCACGACACTGCTGGGAAGGGGTGAGGAGCAGGAAATTCAGCTTATTCCTCTCCTCCTGGGGGTAATTCCCACAGATCCCATCCTGCCCAGCCGTGACCTGAGCAGAGAAGGAGATTTTCCAAGGAAAACAGGAGCAGCCTGCATCTATCCAGGGTCTCATCTCTCCATTCCCACCTGGAATCTGTCGGGACGAGCACCCAGCACCCCCAAAGCTGCATGAACAACAATATCCGGGATAGAGAGAGGCGGCTGCATCCCCCCGCTCCTGCAGGGATGCAGCAGCGCTCCCGGGGGTCCCCTATCCGCTTCGAGCTCCCGGGCCTGAATTCCTCCCCAATTTCGCACCCTGCCGAGTGAAACGGATCCGGGGCCGATAGGGTCGGAGCCGAGCGTGCCGGCTCCGCGGCCAAAGCTCACACGCGGCCCTTTGGCACAAAGGGCTCTGCTGGGAAAACAATGCCCCACTTATGCCTCAGCCAGCCACAAGTCCAGAGCCCGCTCGCTGCTGTTTAAATTTGCAAAGGCTCCTTGCCAAGATAAAATACCCAAGGCCAGCGCTCGCTACATTATCACAGTCGGGCTTTTCAGCCACATAAAGGAGCCTTTTTTTGTTTTTGCCAGGGAAAGGCTCGTCGGTGTGGCTGGAAAGCTGCGGGATTTGCATGGCAAGGGCTGGGGGGGGGCCGGTGCTGAGCGCCAGGAGACACAAACATCCTGCTCCCCGTGCTGGCAGAGGGATGGCGATGGGGACGGCAGGGCTGGTGGCACGCAGGACTGTCCCACTGATGATGGGACCCACGTCCTGCCGGTGCTGGCAGAGCCTGGGCAGGAAGCGGGTGTGAATTTGCTCCATGCAAATCACAGATGGTGCATAGATAGAAGAGCAAGGTGTAAAATCGGGATTTGTTCGCCAAAATCCCCCTGCCGGGGCTTGGGGGTCCCCTGTCCCTGCGTGGGGGTCCCTCCCGCTGTCTGTGGCCACGGGGATGGCTCTGAGGTGGCCCAGCAGCCCTGGGAACAGGGAAATCCGGGGCCTCATGCGGCTCCGATGGGGCGATCGATAAGGAGGGCTGGGCGTGTCGGTTTAAAGTGATATTCCCCAGGCAGCTCCTGCATCCATCCCCCGAGGGGTTATGGATCCGGCACAAGCACAGTTCACCCTCTGCGGGCTGGGAAACCCAGGGAAAAATGAAAAATAGGGACAATTCCATCTGGCTTTCACAGCCCCAGCCTGCCCTCGGCAGCACGCTCCTCCAGGGGTTACCACTGGCATCACTTCTCGGATTCGGGCATTTCAGCTCCTGGAAGAGGAACCGGAAAGGGACGGAACGGAGGCAGAGGGAGCTGGGCTTTAAAAATCCCCGTGTGACGTTCACTGCCAGGCTGCCCGGCCGCAGGGAGAGCGATCCCCCCCGCACTCGTGTGCCCCGCCGGGGCCTGGAGCATCCTCCCGCTCCGGGGCCGAGCCGGGGCCACCCGCAGCCTGCTGCAGCCCCCGTGCGGCTCGGGGACAGGGGACACGGCGGGCGGCGATGGCACGGCCTGGCTGGCAAGGCAGAGCCGTGCCTGGCGCTCGGCGGGGCAGGTCCCGTCCTGCCGGGAGCCCAACGTGCCGGGCGGGTTGTGATTCACCGCCCCGGCCCCGGCACCGCAGCCAAGCGGTGCCTCCGGAGCTGGCTGTGCCCACGGGGCAGAGCTGAGCTGAGGGTCCCTGGGCACCTCAGAGCTTCCCGATCCCTGCAGGGTGCAAATCCCGGGGGAGCACAGCACCCCCAGCATGGATGGAGGCTCCTTCCCGTGAGAGAAAAGCTGGAATCCCACCAGCAGCTCATGCGGGACACCCTGCAGGGGCCACACCGTGGTGAGGGGACCACCGGGTGCCCACCACAAGCAGGGCAGCGACAGGGGCAGCATCTCCCCGGGACAAACTCCCCGCTCCGGTGGAAACACGGCCAGGAGGGAACGGAACGGTAAAAGCCAAACAACCCATAAGGAAACCCCACAGCTGCTGGGGGAGAGGCTCCGGCAGAGGGAATTGCTCCTTCCCACGGCAGGCAGAGGGGGGATGGCCTCGGCGGGGCCTGGCAGAGCCGGGTTCAGCGCTGGGCTCGGCCTCTCCCCGGGCTGACCTTGGCGGGTCGGTTACTCGCGGTGACTCAGCTCCATCTGGAAATCAGCCCGATAACGCTCCCCCCGCCTATCGCTCCTGTATCGCCCGAGCTGATTAGCCGGGCAGGGACTGTTCCTGCTCTGCCTCTGGACAGTGCCCAGGGCAGCCCTGCTGGGGCCGGGACACGTGCAGGGGCCGGGGTGAGGGGCTCTGCTCGGGGTGGGGTCCGGGGGCGGCGGCTCCAGCCGGGGTTTGGCCCAGGTGAGCTCAGGGGCTGCTCCTGCAAGGGGAATAAACCAGCCCAGGATGGGGCTCTGGGACAGGGACAGGACCCAGGGAGCGGCTGGAGCTGGGCCAGGGAGGTTTGGGTTGGAGATCAGGGAAAGGCTCTTCCCCCAGAGGGTGCTGGGCACTGCCCAGGCTCCCCAGGGAATGGGCACGGCCCCGAGGCTGCCGGAGCTCCAGGAGCGTTTGGACAGGGTGGGATTGCTGGGGTGTCTGTGCAGAGCTGGGAGCTGGGCTGGATGATCCCTGTGGGTCCCTTCCAGCCCGGCATATTCCATGATTCCATGGGGCTGCTGCTATCGCAGTCGGGAGCGCGGCAGCTCGGCCCGGGAATCAGGGACAGGCGTGGGAGTGGGTGCTGGGAAAAATTCAGGATGCCAGCTGGGTGGCATCAGCCAGGGAAATGCCCTTCGCTGTGCTGGTGGGAGGGAGATGGGTGGGGGCAGCATTCCAGTGTTAAAGGGGCTCCAGGAGAGCTGGAGAGGGACTGGGGAGAAGGGATGGAGGGACAGGACACAGGGAATGGGTTAGATGGGATATTGGGAAGGAACTGCTCCCTGTGAGGGTGGGGAGGCCCTGGCTCAGGGTGCCCAGAGAAGCTGTGGCTGCCCCTGGATCCCTGGCAGTGTCCAAGGCCAGGCTGGACGGGGCTTGGAGCAACCTGGGACAGTGGAAGGTGTCCCTGCCCATGGCAGGGGGTGGATGAGCTTTAAAATCCCTTCCAACCCAAATAATTCTGGGATTCCATGAGGGGGTCCCACGCAGAACCCCCTGGCTCTGTGGGCTTTCAGTGGCTCCACGTGACACGAGGGTGACTCTGCACTCACTTTGTCCCCCAAAAAAAGGCTTTTAACCCCTGCCTAAAGGACTGAAACCCCTCCCAGACAGATCGATCCAACCCAGCACGGCTTTGTCTGGAGCGGGGGAAAATCCCTTGCGAACTGGCCCCTTCTGCAGGCCCTTCGAGCTGCCTCCCTCTTGCCACTGAGCAGCTGCAGGGCCAGAAAAGGTTCCTGAGGATCCCTGCAGCTGGAGGCATTCCCGGAGCCCATCTGGGATGGGGAGGAAAGAGCCTGGCTCCCAAAAATAGCATCTGAGCCCGTGCTGTCAGCTGGCCCCTACCTTGGCACCCTCCGTGCTCAGCTACTGCCGGGACTCACTTTCACCTCCCATGAAAAATGAATTTCTTGGCTGCAAAGGAAAGAGAAAAATATGTCAGGAATCCGTCTCTGGCTTGGCCGAGGTGCCGCGGCGTGCGGGGAGCGCTCAGCGCCAAAAGGGGGGATTCCGCCCCAAAATTCCCATCCTGACCACCCCCAGCCAGGTCCCCCAGGTGGGTGGCTTTGGCTGGGCGCGGTGGGAGTGAGGAAATGGAGGAGATGGGATCCCACCTCCCCCCGTGCTGCATCCCAGCTCCATCCCTGCATCCCGCCGGGGTCCTGCAGAGCTGATGCCGTTTGGGGCTCGTCCCACCCATGGTCAGGATATGGCTCCAAGAGGCAGGAAATGGTGGAGGAGGAGGAGGAAGGGGGAACTGAGGATGGCCAAAGCCCAAACCCCAGCCCTGGGCACACTCCGGGCACAGGGAGCTGCCAACCTCTCCCAGCTGGGCCTGATCCCACGCTCCTGCCCCTGCCATTCCCAACCCTCCCTGCCCCCCACAGGAGCTTTCCCCCAAGTTTGGGTAAAGCTGGGGATTTTAAGGGCTGGCTGTTACCTCCTCCCCTGCCAGCCCCAGCTCCAGCCTGGAGCTCACCCCCGTTTGAAGAAGAAAACATGGATCACATCCCGACAGATCAAACCCTCCTCTGTTAGCCCATTTCCCAGGCGGACAGAGAAAAGCAGGATCAGGGCTCTGCTTCCTGCCTGGGCACGATGCTGCAGCGGGAGCATCACATCCAGAGGGATGGGACACCTTGCTTGCCAGCCCAGGTCCCTGCTCGTCCCCAGGGAGGGAGGCTGGGAGCGGGGACTGCGGCTGCTCCAAAGGGGCAGAAAAACTGGGAGATGGCTGGGCTGGAGCATCCCTTGGGAAGAAACCCCAACGGGAAGGAGCCAGGTCTTGGTGCTGAGAGCTTGAAAAGAACCTTGGAAGAGAGGCTGGGAAAGATTTTGGGGATGCAGACACACTCAGGGATGGACACAGGGACACAAGGACACACGGACACGGTCCTGGATGGTCTGGTCTGGCTGTGCTGGGGCAAGAAGCGATTTCCAGCGGATTTTTCTTGCTCAGGGAAGCTGGAAGGTTGTACAGCAAGTGCCTTTCCTGCTCACAGTGATCCAAAATTGACTTGCTGGATCTGAGCAGCTCTGAATCCCCAAACTGGTGAGGATCCAGCTCTCGCTGGGGATGCAGATTTGGCAAAGAGTCCTAATCCTTCCTCGGCTTGGCATGCGAAGTCACGGAGGGGGAGGAGGAGGGGGC
>VZTI01000981.1:567589-586434 GCA_013397865.1 Struthidea cinerea | reverse complement strand
GGTGTCACCAGCCGCTGTCACAAGCCAGTGTCTCGGCTCCGTGCCCGTCCCAACCCCGAGGCGCTTCCAGCGGAGGCCGCACTGGGATCCGGCACGGGCGGAGGTGGCTGGGATGGGGGGAGGGGAAGAGACACCAGACACGGCCCGGCCCCACCTGGAGGCCATCCCAGTCCCGAGGGATGGATGGCTCAGGGGAGCTGGCAATTCCCTGCTCTGGGAGCTGGGTGTCAGCTGCGAACGCTCGCTCCGGTCCCATCCCACCGCCGCCAGCAGCACCGGAGCGCTTTCCAAAGGAAACAGGACGGCTGGAGATAGGGAGAGGGGAGGCTCTCCCAGGGGTCAGCTCCGCTTCTCCTCGCCCATCACGGAGCGGGAAAAGCAGCTGGGATGTGCCAGGCGGGGCCGGGAGCTGCCGGGCTGGAGCCACCGCGGGGAAATCCGGGTTGGATCCACGCATCCTCCACGGGGGAGCCAGGGCAGGGCCGGGAGCTGCATCCTCCTGCGCTGCTTCCGAGTGAGAGGCAGCTCCCAACCCCTCCCCAAATCAGGGCTGCTGTGTTTTGATGCCCTTCAGAGCGTCTGCATCCCTAAAAATCCAGAGGCATCTGGAGGACATTTGAGAGCTCCCGAGCCCGGGGCTGCGCTGGGTTTAATCTCGCCGGGGATCAGCAGCGGGGCTGGGGCTGGCAGCAGCATCTTTGTGGGGCTGGGATAAAGCCTGACTTCTGGTGCCATTTATTTAAGGAATATTAATCTTTCATTTTCCTTCTAAATGCTCCTGTTTGCTGAGGACCTATCTGTTACCTAAGTGCTCTGATAAATCTTCGAAGGTAAAATTACATATTGGATGCTGCCAGAAGGGTACATTTAAGAATACTCCCTAAATTATCAACTGCATTAATCTTAATTACTTGGGTAAAAGTAGAGTCTGACATTAGGGTGGACTAAATTGAGCGGGCGTTTGTTTGTCTTTATCATATCGCATATTTGAGATCACTTCACAGAGCCCAGATAAAAGGGGCAGCGAGGGGCACAGCGGCTGCCTCGCGGCAGCGACGGCTCTGGGGGACGAAGAGCAGCCAGGAGGGGACCCTGGGCTCCCTGAGATGGCAGGAGCTGCCTGGAGCAGGTGGAACCCGGGCAAAAATATCCAAAAAAAAAAAATCCAAACGAACTCCTGAGACGCGGGTTGGGCGATGAAAGAGTTGCACAGGGCATGGAGAGGCAGGATGTGGAACGGCTTTAAACGGAAAGAGAGGAGGTTTAGACGGGATATTGGGAAGGAATTCCCGGCTGGGAGGGTGGGGAGGCCCTGGCACAGGGTGCCCAGAGAAGCTGTGGCTGCCCCTGGATCCCTGGAAGTGTCCAAGGCCAGGTTGGAATAACCCGGGATAGTGGAAGGTGTCCCTGGGGGTGGGAGCGGATGAGCTTTAAGATCCATTCCGACCCAAACCATTCCATGATTCCCTGATAAAGCTGGAGGGCCTGGTGTCCCTCAGGGTGCTCCCTCAGTGTCTGAGGGCCCAGAACTGAAATTAGGTGGGGGTTGAAGTGCTCCCTTTCCTTGGACAGGTGAAACATTCCTGATGGGAAATGTCCCCATCCCCAGGGCTGCCTCACCTGGGCACATTCCTTATCCAGGAGGGAATTTCCAGAAGCCGAAAGGGAGAGTTTTCCTCTCTCTGGCTCCCTTTTGTTCTAAACATAAGGAAAATTTGTGCCTGGAAACTCCTGTGCACGGGATGCTGAGGGGAGCTGCTGGCAGGAGGGGAGAAATGATTCCGTGCTGCTGGAGATGTGGATAAAGGATGGATTCGGGAGAAGGATGTGGATAAAGGATAGATTTGGGAGAAGGGGAACTCAGAGGCCACACCAGGACCATCCACATCCTTGTCTGACCCCTGGGCATCACCAGGGCACGACCAGTGCCCTGTGATCCCACATTCCCTCACCCCACTATCCCGGGATCGGGCCCCGCTCCACATTTCCCTCCCAGCCTCCCGTGACCGCCCCCAAAAAAGGGGGAAAAAAGCCAGAAATCCCAGGCAATGACAGCATTCCCAGGCCAATCTCACGTTTCCTTCCTCCCGGCAGAGCCTGGGTCCGCTCCAAGCTCCCGCTCCCAGCCCTGGTCAAACGGGGACAGGAAACCCGAGAGCGATGAGCACATCCCGGGATTTTCACCCGAGCCTCGTTTAGCTCCTTGTCCTTCTGGCATCCTGCTCCTCTCCTCGGGAGCGGCTGCTCAGGGCTGCGGGTGGTTCTGCCTTCGGGCTCACACACACGGATCACTGACAGAAATTAATTGGCCGCCTGCAATTAAACATCCCAGGCTTCAGCTGGGGTCGGGGGATGAACAGGATCACGAATCCAGGAATTCCTCGGGGTGCTGTGAGCCCCCGCAGTGGGACAGGGACAGAGGGAGCCACTTCCCTGCAGGTCTCATCCTGCGGCTGCCTGTTCCCAGGGACACAGGTCCTGTCCGGCACAGAGGGCTCAGCAGCTCCCAGCGGAGCCAGGGCCGGGAAATCCCGGTGCTCCTTCCCAAACTGCCCTGGCTGCAGGGATGCAGAGGCCCGGGGAGCCAGACCCAGCTGGGGTTCGGCTGATGGGGAGGGCAGGATCTCACCTGGGGCTCGGATGGGCTGTGGGAAGCACAAGGACCGTGGGAAGGACGAGGAGCCACGGGAAGCGCAAGGACAATGGGAAGCACAAGAAGCGTGGATGGCACAAGGGCCGCGGGAAGCACAAGGATCGTCGCGGCACAGACCAGCAGCCCCAGCTCGGACGCTCTGAGCCCACCCACCAAACCGGTCTGGACGACCCTCTCACCCCAGAATCCCGGGATGAGCCAGAGCCCATCCCTGCAGACTCAGATCCATCACAGCCCACCCGTCCCCATCCCAGGGACTCCCACCCATCCCAACGCTGTCCCGGAAAGCCGGGATGCTCCCGTCCAGCCTGAACCAGTTCCCACAGGATCTGATAGGAGGAGACTGCTGCCAGATTTGGGGGCTTTTAAGCTGTCAACTTTCCTATAATTATTAGCAATGTTTTCAATCAGTTCTCCTCTGAAATTTGCTTCGGAAAGACAAGATTAATGAGCATTTCCTTTGGGGATTTATTGCACTGTTAATTATTCTCTGCCAGAAATTTGGTGCAGAATATTATCAGCTTTCTTTTTTTTCCTCTCTTTTCAATTAAAAGCGATTATAATTTGCTCTCTATAAAAGAAAAGTGGATTCCGAATAAAAATATAATATCCCCCCTTTCCTGATTAAGTATAATAGTCAAGTGATGGAGATAAGAGTAGCCGGTGGCTCCGGCAGGCCACGTTGTGCAGACACGAACTTGGCCCCGCCCCGGCAGCGCTTCCATCCCTGCTGGGGTCCAGTTTTTTGGGATAACGGGATTCAGAGAGGCCAACTTGTAATTTATGGAGTTTTCCTGCAGAGGGAAGCAAAGGTGTCCGAAAGGAGCCGCCCGCGCCGTGCCAGCTTTGGGCAGGGGGTTCAGGGAGGAGGAGGATGGGGATGGGGATGGGGAGAGCCGGGGGTGCCGCTCCTTCTCCCAAATAACGCTTGGCTGCAGCTTCAGAGGTCGGGAGATGCTCTGGGGGATATCAATCCCGCCGGGAAGGTGTTGGAAGAAGCCACAGTTTCTCCTCTCACGGAACAAACGCGCAGGGCCAGCCCTGGAGAGGGGGCTCCGTCCCCTCGCTGCCCCCCGGGCTGTTTGCCCTGCCCAGCAGACATTCCTCGGGCGGCTCCCGAATGCGAAACATCCCGAAAATGCTGCGAGGACAAACCCTGGCTTGGTGGGGGCCGGATCCGATTTCACCGGAGCACGGCTGGGGGGGAGGGAGCAGCCCCACGCGGGGCTTTGCTGGAAAACACCCCCGGCCCAGTCCCCTGCCGGGCTGGCTTTAACCCCAGGCTTTAACCCCGGCTTTAACCCCGGGCTTTAACCCCATCTTGGCCCTGCAAAGCCCCGCTGCTCCCCTTGGCTCCGGGAAGCGAAGGAGAAGTTGAGCTAAGCCCAAATTTGGGCTGGGGGATGCCCCGTGCTGAACCGGGAACGGGCAGATTTGGGGGATCCCCGGCGGGACGTGCCTGGGGTGGCCCTTGGGTGCTGCCTGTGTCCCTCGGGGGGTGACAGGGTGCTCGTGCTGCAGGTGCCGCCTCTCCCGAGCATATTCCCGGTGCTGGCCGCACGCCAAAGGGGATGCAGGCGGTTCTCAGGGAAGGGAATCACCTCCCACAGAGCAGGGAATTTTGGGGTTTCCCCTCTCCCAGCCGCGGGGCCGGGATGCGCCAGCGGGTACCACATCCCACGGGATCTGCGCCGATGGGAGACGGGAGCGGAGCTGTCGGGATTTTGGTGGAGAACGACCTGGTTTGGCTTCCTCCAGCTGAAGCCAAGGCTGCCATCACCTTGCACGGCGCTCCCGTGGAATTCACGGCCCCTGGAAGGCAGGAGGGATGTGCCACGCGGGGAGAAGTTTAGGAAAGGGATGGATTCTCAGGCTCGGCATCACCGGGACACCCCCTGAGCTCTGCCGCATCCGAGCTACAAACCAAACCAGTGGCAGGGCAGAACCAGGGCGGGGGAAACGGAATTTTGGGAAGCAGAATCCCAAAAACCTGTCCTGCTGCAGCCCCTGCGGCCCCGCTGGCTGCGGCCGCCGGCGCTGAGCGATGCTCTCTGTTCTCCACGGGAGCAGCAGCGCTCGGGGCCAAGAAAAACGCCCGGAGCTATAAAAAGTCTGGGGAACAGAGACACATTCATGGACAACTTCAAGGATGCCGCTGCAGCCGGGCGGGATCCAGGGAGCAGCCCCGGCCGGGAGCAGCGGGACGGCTCCAGCCCCGGGCAGTGCCAGCCTGGCCCCGGGGCCCGCCAGCCTCACCCAGGCGTGCCAAAGCTCTGGAAAAGCGGGATGGGTTTGTGCGCATCCCGGCTTTGGGGGCGGGGAGGAGCTGCGCTCAGGTCCCGGCGCGTTTCCCATCGGTTTTCCCGGCTCCCTCCAGCCCCTCTCCGGCACCGAAGCCGGGTCAGGTTTGCTCGCAGGTGCCGAACACGAGCCCGGCACATGCCCGGAACTTCAAAGGGCCGGGAATGAAAACCATCCCGCCGAGGGATTTCCAGCCCTTCCTGCTGCTCCAGCTGCTGGGTGGCAGATGTGGGACGCGGACACATCCCTGCGCTCCCGCCGCGGCACGAGCCATCCCCAGCTGGAGAAACCCCTCACTGCTGCTTCTCCTGCTTCTTTTCCTGCTATTCTGCTTCCCCAGGCCCCATCCGTGCTCGAGCGAGGCCGGATAATGCCAATATTCACGGCCCAGACAAATCCAGGCTCTGTTTGCTCCCAGGAATGTTTTCTCCAGGGACACTCCGAGCGACAAAATCCCCTTCCTCGCGCTGCTGGGTTTTTCTTTCATCAGGCAAAAAAAGGAATGAGCCGAGGGCTGAAGAATGGCATCCTGTCAATATTTTCCTTCTGCTGGTGCTGAACGAGCTGGAAAAGCTCTTGGAGTCCAAGCCCATTCCTGCTGTGTTGGTCCAGGTACCGCTCCAGGACAACATCCCTCTTGTCAGGGATGCAAAGCAAAGATCGGGAATTTCCCTTCTGTTTTGGGATACGGCTTTCAGGCAGGACAGGGGGATTTTAAAGTGTTGCCTCAGAGTTCTGAGGAAAGGATGCTGCTGCTCTTTCCGCAGCTGAGGGATGCGGCTGGAAGCACAGAAATGAGGGAATCTGGGAATTTCCCCCAGCCTGGGGTGGGCAGCACCACCAGGGATTGGGATCCGTGTGACTCATCCCTTTCCTCATCTTCAGCCACTGAAGGAGGAATGAAAGAACCCAGCCCTCTGGGAGTCTGGAGAAGAAGGGATATTTTTATATCCTGGCTGGAAAACGGAATCCTTCCCACCAGTGACAATTAAAAAAAAAAAAAAAAAACCCAACACATTAAAAAAAGAAAAAAAAAGGTGAAAGCCACTCATTAGAGGTTTCTCTCCAGCCCCTGGATGCAGGGAGGAGAGGGACGGGGGTCGGGACATCGTTCCGTGTCTGACGGGCCACACTCATCCCGAGAATATTTGTCCTGTCCGCAGAAAGAATCCCAGACAATACCTAATCCCGTGGACACCGGGAAGGATTCCTTTCCCGCAGCCCTTCAGCAATGCCCAGCGCTAATGCAACACCACCAAACCCCACATATTTTCCCAGTGAATTCACAGACCAAGAGCATTTTTTCCTTCACCTGGAGATTTAAAGATCTGGGAGGAGATTTTTTGCAGGGAAAACTCATGTGGGATCCTCATCCCGGCACGGGGATAAGGAATAACTTTGTGCATCTCTCATCCGCGCTGCTCCTTTCCCTCCCTTTTCCAGCCAAACGTTGCAAGTAATAATTTTCCCACATGGAGCAGGAGCTGCTGTAAAGTGGCTGCTTCTCCCATTAAAACCCCGGCTGCTGCTGGATTTCGGGAAAGGGGGTGTTGGAGAAGGGCCTCCCTGTGGGGTATCGCTTTTCCCCGCTGCTTCCTGCCCAGGTGATCCCACACAAACCTGCCTGTGTGATGGAAAACATTCGGGATCTGGGACACGTCTCCGGCCGAAAACACAGCCTGGATTCAGCTTCCCTCCCCTGCTTCCGAGACATCCTCCTTTTGCCACAGAAAGTGGGGTTTATCCCGGGATTCCTCAAAGCCGCGGGGTGAAAAAATAGGGAAAACGCTGAATCTGGGTCCGGGTGTCCGCCTGCCGCGGCCGTGCCCGCACTCCCCATCTCCTGCGGGCACAAAAGTGCCGCCGGAGCGATCAGAGCCACTTGGGGATGCTGCGGGATGATCCCAAAGAAACCAACCCTACAAGCCACAGGGAAATGGATTCAGCCGCGTGGGCTGTCCCAAAAACCGGCTGAGCTGGGGACACGGACAGACAGCAGGGGGACAACTCCCTCCCGGCCGTGTCCGCTCCCAGCACATCCCAGCATCCTGACACCCAGCCCGGCTTTCCAGGCACCCTTTAATCTTCCTGGCCGCTGTTTCCAAACTGAGACTTGCAGGGATTGACCAGGGCAGGACCTCCCGGGGTTGTTTTGGGTTTTTTTTTTAAAGCTGCTTTGCAAAGAAAACCCATTAAAAAGAGGGGAAAAAAAGAGGGAAAAGAGGAACAAACGCTGCCCCGGGAGCCCGGCGGGGGCTGCAGGGGCTGCGAGGGCTCTGCCCGGGCAGGGCCTGGGGGTTGCTTTTCCCTTTCGTCCCATGCCAGGCTTCAGCCCAGGGTTTAGACGGTCAAATCCAAGAATCCCTGGAAGGCAGGGCTTGGCGCGGCGGGGCCGCAGCTGCTGCCTTTCCCCGCTGCTGTAATTACGGCCCCAAACTTAGAAAGCAGCGGAAGAGCCGCGTGTAGCGCTGCAATTAAGAGGCTCTTTAATTGCGGGGCTTTGTTTTCCTCTGCCCGGCTCCGGCTGCCAGCGAGCGGCCGAGCACCGGGAGCGCAATCCCGGGAGCTGCAGCTCCGCGGCGTCCTCGGAGCTCGGGGGACAACGGGTTTGTCCCCAAAGGTGACCCTGGGGTCAAGGGCAGAGCATCCAGAGCATCCCGCTGGGAATGAGCCGCCAAAATCCAGCCCTGCTCCATGCAAGGAGGGTTTTTTTGAGGAACAATCGTTCCCCTCTCCCTGGGGCTCCCCTTCTCCCGCTGGAGAGGCCTCTGGAGCAGCCAGGAATGATCGTCCCTGTCGGCCCCGAGATTTCAAGGGATCTGTGTGTGGGAAGCAGCAGCAGCCGTGGAGAGGACATGGAAGAGCTGCTGATTTATATCCTGGTGCCCCCATGGACGCTCCCATAAATCCGCTGCTTCCCAAGGCCAGGCGGGAACGGGAACAGCTCCGCACGGCTCCGCTTTATCCCCTCGCTGCCTGACTCATCCTCGGAGCTTTTCCTATGGAAAAGGGATGGATGTCACAGCCAGCAGACCGGTGTCGCATCAGGGATGTCACGGCGCCCAGCGGGAACGGTGCCACCACCAAATCCAGCATTGGCTACGGAGAAAATGGGGATCCAAGGGGAAGAATCCCAGTTGTTCCCAGTCTGGCACAGGCAGGTGCACACTGGCCTGGGCAGAGCCTCCTCTTGCCCACAGACGTTGCCACATCCTTGGGTTCAAGCTGGAGCAAAGCTTCCCGAGATTCCCAGCAGCTCTGCGAGAAGCTTCCATGGATTCATCCACCGGGAGAAGGGATGGGCAGACCTGGAGCACATTTCCCCGTGTCGGGAGCCTGGCTGGTGGAAAACAGAATCTGGGATCTCCAGCAGGACGGCTCCAGGAGGACAGCAGTGCCACGAGCAGGGATGAGATTCTGAAGTCTGAGGTTTAAAATGCAGGAGCAGGTTCGGGGAGAAAAACGGGAAGAGCTTCGTGCTCCCACTAGGACTGGGGTGTCCTCCAAGCCTCTCCCTTTAAAATGCACGGACACGGAGACTCGACTCTCCCATCCCCTCACGTCAATCCCAGGATCCAGTATTTGGGAGCTGGCAACAGGGCCGGGCATCCTTCAGTGGCCAAAGCTGAGCTTCCCAGTGCTCCCAGTGCCGGGACCCCTCAGCTCCCCGCTCCGGAGCCCGCGCTGTGCCGGAGGGGCCGGACACTTCCCTGCCCCTGCAGGAAGGGGCTCCTGGTATTTTCACAGCTGACACCGGGGCTGGGGAGGATTCCCGGAGCTCCGAGGAGGAGGAAGCGTGGCACAGGAACCCCAAGGCTGCTGCACCTGGGCTGGGGCCGGCCCCGCTCCCGGGGGGCACACGGAGGGCACGGGAGCTTTCCAGGGATCAGCTGCTGCTCCAAAGCCCTGCGGAGCTCTGGCAGGAATGGCAGCAGCCCTGGGAGATGCTCTGGCAGAGTCCTGCAAAGCTCTCCAGAAGCTCCTGCGGGATCACTCGGAAGAGGAGCAGCCAGAGCCTGGCATTGTCCCCGTGGCGTCCCTCAGTCCTTTGTCCCGGGATGTGCCACACGCTCCTGTCAGGGAGGCTCCTTGGAGGTGGGGATGGAGGGGCTGTGGGAGCTGGGATGGCACCGGGGACGGGCACGGAGCGAGGGATGTCCCAGCAGAGCCAGGGGTGTGCAGCCACCCCCAGCGGTGGCAGCAAGGACAATGTTTGGGAAAACTCCCGGCTCTGGAGACAGCTCCCCCCTTCCTGCAACGATCCCTCAATAAAGCCCCAAAAGGAAATCCATATTTATGTACATTAATAAATATCACGGAACCACAGGAGGGAAGGGACCTTAGAGCTCATCTCATTCCACGGGCAGGGGCACCTCCCGCTATCCCAGGCTGCTCCAAGCCCCGTCCAACCTGGCCTGGGACACTTCCAGGGAGCCAGGGGTGACTTAACTCCCCCATATACATATACATATACATATACATATACATATACATATATATAAACCTCCCATAATAGGTAACAACTGGACATAAATAATAATAACAGAATAGCTATAAAGATATAAACAGACCCTGCATCCCCCCCTTCCATCCCGCTGCCGGCTCCTTCCCACAAAGCTGCGGCGGGCTGAGCCCCGCGCACGCCCGTCCCCAGCAGCCGCTGTCCCCGTGCCACTGCCACCGGCCTGTCCCCCCTGCGCTGGCGGAGGCGAAGAAAGAGCCCCTTTGTTCCTGGCTCCTCTATTGACACAGCTGGGAGCGCTGGAGCCGGGGGAGCTTCCTGCTCCGGAGCCTCGGCGCGCTCCCCTCGGAGCTCGGGAAGAGGCGAAGCCCCTCAGCCGCCTCGGCTGGGCACAGCCACGGCACCCCCTGCTCCAGCGCGGGGCCCCGAGCGAGGGGACGACGGGGCAGTGCCACCCCGCTGCTCCTGCTGGGTCCCCCCGGAGCTGGCGTTCCCCGCCTGGCAATGAGGGGGATGCGCGGCCCCGAATCTGCGGGGGAAACGAGCCCAGCTGAGCCTTCAGCTCCTCCTGCACCCAGCCACATCCAGGGATCCCAAACCAGGGTGCTCCTGTAATCCCGAGGGATTTGCACTGGGGCCAGGCCATGCTGAGGCCCCTGGCTGCATGAGCTGTCACCTTCCCCTGTCCCCCGGGATCTTCCCGGCTCCTCTGGACGCGGCACAGACGGATCCAGATGGATGCCACGGGCTTCTCCTCGCATGGAGCATGAAGGCACCAACCCCTCCTCTCCCTGCCATTCCTGCTCGATTCCAAGGATATCCAGTGCCACCACTGCATTCCCGTTTACTCCAAGCTCTCCAATCAATGCCACGGGAAGAGATTAGTCAGTAAATCCCAGGGAATTGCTATTTTCCCCCATAAATAAACCCTGAGGTGTTGCTGTGTCCGTGTCCCCAGCCAACACTTAAGAGCATGAAGCATCCTCGGCATCGCTTCCAAGCACCCAGGATTTTCCAGGGGCCAAATCCATCCTCCCAGTGATCCATGGGTTTGCTCCTCTTCGCCTCCAGCCTCTGAGCATTCCTTTATCTCCTGCCTCTCCCTCCCGAGCGACAGGCAAAGCAAAGCAATAAAATGCCTTTTTTTTTATGGAGCTGTACATTTAATTTCCTTTTAAACCATTTGCTTCCACTTAGAACTCCATGGAAATCCTGCCCTCCTGGCAAAGCTGCAGCGTCCCGGCCCTGCCATCAGCGTATGGAGCGTTCCGGATGAGCTTAAAAGTTCATGGAAGGGAATTTGGGGGAAGAGAGGCGAATTCTTCGGGCATTAGGGGCCTATTTTCCTTCTTCCTGGTGAACCTTCCTGGAGGGAAGAGCCGGAGCTGCTTTGTGGGGCCCAATTAAGTCCGGCTCTGGCTGCAGGGCAAAAGTTCAGCCCCAGACGGAGCTGAGGGTGCTGGGAGTGAAGGAAAAACCAGGATTTCCCGGGCTGAAAAACCACCCGGAGATTTAAATCTGGAATCCAGAAAAGTGGGCGTGGGCTTGTGGATATGTCCAGCATCCTCCCACCAGCAGCGGGAATTTTCCCAGGGAGCAGGGCAGCAGCGTTGGGATCACCAACCTCTGGCACGGGAATCAACCTTGGCAGGTGTTGGGGTGATCCTCTGGAGCAGATCCTTCCTTCCCCAGGACACCAATCCCACTGCTGGGCCAGCATTCCCGGGAGCTCCTTCTGGTGTGTCCCTGCATGGAGCCCACGGGAAGCACAGGGAAAGGTTCATGGAGCGACAGCTCCGGCGAGGGAGGCACGGACACCCCGGAATTCTGGGCACCCATCACTCCCTCGGCTGTGGCTCCAGCATTCCAGGGACCAGATCTGGATCAATCCTCTCCTCCAGAGCTCCGGCAGCCTTTGCAGTCTCCATCCTCACGAAGCAGGACCGACGGATGGTGCTTGGTGCCGGGTGAGGATTCCCAAGGCACAGAGCTCATCCCGAGGCTGGGAGCATCCTGCACCATCCCCGGAGCCAGCCAGCTCTGGGCACCTCTTCTGTGCGCCCTGCCCATCCCTGAGCACTCCTCAGGTCCTGCCGGGCTCCTCGGGAACTCTGGATGTGCAGAATTCCCCAGCACAGCAAATCCCGAAGGCTGGAGAGGCCATTCCTGGTTGTCCTGGGCTCCTGCTTGCTCCGGGCCACTCCAAGGGGGCTTCCAGGGAGCTGGATCCATGGGAGGAGGGAGCAGCTGGCTCAGCTGGGAATGGCTTCACGGGGATGCTGGAGATGCCCCTGCTGGGATCTCATCCCGGGGGGATCCAGGCCAGAGCGTGGAGCTCTTTGGGAGCGGCTCCGATGGGAAGATGTTCCAGGAGTCAGGGGTTTTGGGGAAGCTCCCAGGCCTGGCAGGGAGGGGGATGCTGCAGCAGCACCCAGCGTTTTTAATGGGATAATGAACAACAGGGGCAAAAGGGCTCCGAACACCCCCGTGGGGGCTCTCCTGTCCCTGCCACTGCCTGTCCCACATTCCACGGTGTGGGACCCGTTTGGGAACTGACCCAAACCCATCCACATTCCCGTAATTCCAACCCAGCATCCCAGTGTTGATCACTCGGGGCTGGTCCCATCACGGAGCCATTTCTGCTGCTTCCAGCGGGACCCACGCAGCTCCAGAAGAAGAAGGTGCCTTTTGGGGGTGAATTTTAGGGCTGGCAGCCCCAGCCCCAAAGCACAGAGGAGCTTTACAATGACCCAGACAGGCTCAGCCCTGCAAACCTCATCCCAAAGCCGGGCAGCTCCTCCGGAATCAGGACGTGACCCATTTCCAGCGCCCCGGGACACGGCGGCAAGGCCAGATGTTCCCAACAGCAGCAGGACACCCGAATCCCACCCAGCCACATCTGGGCTCCTCCAGGCATTAAATCCTGCATTTTCTGCTCCCCAAATGGGTGTGAGCGGTGCCCTGGACACCCCTTGGTGGCCACAATCCCTGGATACGGAGTTGGGATCCATCCCTGGTGCCAAAGGGTGAAAGCCCCCCAAGGTTCCAGGCCCGACGTGGAGCCCACTTCAAAGAGCTGCAGCTTCCTCCTCGATAACATCGGGAGTCGGGATCAAAGGCGGCGTCCTCGGAAATCCAGCAAGGGAAGGGAAAATAAAATCGCTTCCTCCGGAGCATTCCTGGCTGCTGGAAATCAGCTGCTGCTCCGGGAAAATTCAGCCGTTGTGTTAAAATCAGAGGGGATGCTCAGCTGTGCTGCTCCCATGGATTTTGTTGGATTGGGAAGGGTTTCCCAGCAAGGGAAGGGATCCAGGCTGGCAGGAGCAGCAGGGAGATGATCCACAGCCATCGGGGGAACATTGGGATGTGCATCCCTAAAATCCAGCTCCCACTGGGATGTGCATCCCCAACATCCAGCTCCCACTGGGATGCGCATCCCCAACATCCAGCTCCCACTGGGATTTCATCCCCCGTGTCCAGCTCCCATTAGGATGCGCATTCCCACATCCAGCACTCACTGGGATGTGCCTCCAGCCATTCCTGCCTCCAGGGTTTATCCAGCCCCACCTGGAAGCCATCCCAGCGGGATGCAGGGCTCCATGGAGATATTCCCCACAGGCCAAGCCCTCTCATGGCTGGTGCCACTGTCCGGGGCTCAGGGAAGCTCCTGCTGCCTTTGGATGCTGCAAAATTCCCTGGATTGCTCCAGTGCTGCCGGCAGTGACACCCTGGCAGCCGGGGGAGGGACATTCCATTGAAAAATCCCTTGGGATGCAGCCTGGATCGGCACCCTGCGAGCCCTGCACCCATCCCAAGGACCTCGGGGCGAACTCCGAGTTGGGAAACTTTCCCGACATTCCCAACCCATCCGGGGAGCTCTGGCCCCAGCAAGGATTCCTCCCTGCTGGAAAAGGAGATTTTCCAGAGGAACCTGCCCCTGCCTCCCGCTGCCGTCAGAGCCGGGAATCATCCCGGGGAGGGAAGGGGCTGCAGCGAGCAGCTGGCAGCAGGGATCGCTTGGAAGTGCTTTGGGACGGAAAGGATGGGATAAATCAGGATTCCTGCTCTTCCCTGCCAGCAGCAGGCACGAGGGATCCTGGCCGAGGGATCCTGGCTGAGGGATCCTGGCTGAGGGATCCCGGCCTCATCCCGGGAACTTGCGGCTCAGTGGAAGCAGGGATTTGATGCCAGCATCCAGAGGCTGCTCCGGGCTCGCCGCGGGACGGGGATTTCACCACGGATTTCGTAACCTCTTCCCAAATTCCTCATCCCCGCTCCCCAAGCCCTCCCCGCGTGCCCCGTCACTGAGTTGGGCACTTTCTCCAGGAAAATGTGGGAATCCTCCCTGTCACCATCTCCCTCTGGACTCCGGCCAAGGAAAACCCCGTTGTGCCGGGAGCAGCCGGAGCCGGCGAGGCCGGAACAGCCGCTCTTTGTGTCCCTCGGAGCGCTGGGGCAGCCCAGGAGCAGCTCCGAGCCTTCCTCGGGGTGCGGAGGAAACGGGAAACGCGGCAGGGATGGTCGGCGTGGAAGGGAAAGGCGGAGAGGGAAAATCCTCCTCCTTCCCAAGGAGGATCGGCGGGGTGGGAGTGATGCCACGGATCCAGCCCCTCCATCCAGCATCCATCCCCCGGTCACAGGGATGCGCAGGGAGGTTTAGGGGTGCTCCAGCTCCTTCCAGCTCCTTCCCTCCAAGCTCCAGGGATGCATCCCCTGCCTAAATCCCTGGCTCTGAGGGAGGGCAGGAAATGCTGAGGATGCTCCAAGCCAGGGCACGGCAGGGATTTGTGCTTATCCCCGATAATCGCCGTGGGAATTGGGATCTCAGTGCAAATCCCGCTCTGGGAATTATCATCTGATCCATCCCTGATGGGTGAGGGAGGAATAAACTCCGGCAAAGATCAGGAAAACATTCAGGGAAGTGAAATTCCCTGGTTCAGAGGAAAAAATACCCGAAAGCGCAGCTGGCCCAGCCACCAGCCTGAGGCCGCTTGGCCAAGGTTGGGCCGAAGGGCCAGGAAGCCAAAAGGATCCCGGGAAAGACGGAAAAGGGATGGGAGAACGCCCGGATCTGAACAAGCGCTGCCTCAGTTTCCCCTCCCGCCTCTTCCCTGCTGTGCAGGCTCCAGTTAGAACTTCCCGGCCGATCCATCCCTGCCTCCCGAACGGCGCTTCAGGCACTTCCACACGTTCCCAAACACCCTCCAGGGCCACTTCCCGCCTTGCCAGCCCCCAGTTTGCCACATCCCTGAGGAAAAGGCCAAGAGGGGGAAAACAGCTCCGTGCTCCAGCCGGCTCCTCTCCGGAGGGTCTGGGCCGGGCAGGGGGAGGCTCCGGGAGCCCCCCGTGGGGGCCCTGCCCTCTGCAATCCATTTTCCCTCCTGGCACGGCTCCGAGGGCTATTTTGGGAAGGAATTCCGGTGTCCCAAAGCCAGCTCTGGAGCGTGGCTCCGGGCTTTGCTGTCGTGCACGGAAAGGGCCTTTCTGGATGCTTGGGAATGGAATCCAAACACGAGCGGGCGCTTCGGCTCCCTCCTTCCCTCAATCCATCGGTGCTGGATCCTGTCCCATTCCACTCCCGAGCCACCAGCAGCCTTCTCCAGCTCTCCCAAATGCTGTGGTTTGCTGGAAGTTGGGAAAATTTGGGTTCTGGCCGTTGATAAGTGCTGGGGGAGCAGAGGGATCCCGTCCATCCCAGCGCTGGCACATGGAATTGTGCTCCTGCGTGGGTGGGAGCGGCAGTGCCAGGGATGATCCACGGGTGGGAATCGTCTGAACCCCTCCTGCAGCCTCTCCATGTCCATCCCTGCTGCTCCTCTTCCTCGGAAGATCCCAGGTTTCCCTGGGGTTTCCAGCCAAATTTCTGTACCTGCCCGATCCAGGCTGATCCTGGAACTGCCAGGAGGTGCCAAATGAATCCATCAGCATTCCCCAAACACCTCCAGCTGGCGGGAGACATTCCCAGGAGCAGTTTGGCCCTCCTGGACGTGCAGATCCAGCTGTGGAAGGGGGAGCCAGGAAGCTGCTTCAGCTCTTCATCCCACATGTCCATCCATGTCCATCCATGTCCATCCATGTCCATCCCCCATCCCTTCCAGGGCTCCCGAGTGTCTCCAGCTCCAAGCCTGTGGCTCATCCTTCGTCCAGGGAATCCTGATGGCGACGATCCAGCTGAAAACAAACCCTATCCCAGCTGGACAGGGCTTGGAGCATCCCGGTCTGATGGAAGGTGTCCCTTCCCATGGCAGGGGTGGAACGAGATGGGCTTTGATGTCCCTTCCCACCCAAACCGTTCTGTGATTCCATGATTCCCTGAAATCCCAGGAGGAACGTCCCTCCCAGGGAGGTGTTTTGGAGCAGGAAGCCCCAGGCCAGCCCTGGGTGCTGTTCCAGCCTGGTTGGATCCCAGGGATGGGACGATGCTCATGAAACATCCCAGCTTAACTGGAAGGGGATTTAAATAATTCCTTAAATAATCCCTTAAATAATTCCTGCCATCCCGATTGTCCCGGCAGCTCCGCACATCCGTGGGAGAGGGGGGGACAGACTCTTCCCCTTAATTAAAAAGCAGCAGATTCAACCCAAAACTAGGCTGGGTTTTTGAAGGTGGCCACCAGAGGCTGCATCTTCCAGGAGCCTGTGGAGAAGATCTCCATGGAGGAGCTCTTGGATGTGCCTGGGGACACATCCACACCCGGCCCCTTCCTGTCCGCACGCGGGACACGGGGCTGGGAAAGGCCAGGAGAAGGGAAGGAGCCGGTGCCAGGCTGGTCCCGGCCTGGAATGCAGCGGGAATGCAGGCAGGGCTGGCACGGGGGCAGCCGCAGGAGGCCAAGACGCAGAGCAAACACCTGCCCGCGGCCCTGCCAGCTCCGGGCGCTCCCGTGCCGCGTTCCCGATCCCGCTTCCCGCCGGCTGACCAGGAACCAGCCTTCGAACCCAAAGAAAACAGATTCCAACCTGAAAGAAAACACAGGCGACAGGGCCGGGCCCTGCTGGATTCCATCCCTGCGGAGCAGGATCCCGGAGAAAGGGGGATGAGCGTCCTCGCAGGGCAAAGTCCATCCCGCATCCCACGGTGAGGCGGGGAGGGATGATCCCAGTGACCCTGTGGCTTGGGAATGGGAGGAAGGGTCACACCTCAGGCTGGTTTGTCTGTCCCGGTGTCTCCGAGAGCTTCCCACAGGGAATGGTGTGGGAACAGCCCCAGGCAGGACCCTGCCCGTGGGAATGCTGGTCACTAACTGCATCCCAAAGCTCCGGGCTGGATATTCCCTTTGCAGCCGGAGCTGGGATAAAGCTGGATGGCTTTCCTGGGTATGAATGACCCGTCCCCCTCTGAGACACTTCAAGTTCTGGGTTCCAGCCTCTTCCACAGTGGTTTCATCCACGGATTCTTCGTTCCCAAGTCCGAGGCACCGGATCTGGTGCCCTCAGGAGATGCTCCAAAGGCAGATCCATCCCTGGTGGGTGCTATCCTGGGAAACCCACGCCAGGCAATCCTCACACGATCCAAACCCTCTCTCCCAGCCATCCCGCTGTCCATGAAGGCCAAGTTTCCCAGAATCCTGGCTCTGGATCACCACACCTGGGCTTGGACGTCGCTTTTCCAGCTCCTCTGGGATGTGGAGAGGGGGGACACGGATTCCTGGGAAGTCCCAGGGAATTCTGCTCAAGGACTTGTGGACCATCGCCCTTGGCTGGGCTGTGGCTGTTGACCTGACCACACGCAGCCCTCAGCAGGGATTGCCGTAGGAATTCCAGCATTCCAGCAGCTGGGATGCGGAGGGAAACCCCAAACAACCCCGCGGGGTCTCCCGGGATGCACGGCCAGGCTGTTCCCTCTCCACAGGCACCAATCCCTGCTGCGTTTGGGACAACAGGAAGCTCAGACTTCCCGGGAAGCCGCATCCACACGAGTGGGTGTTGAGTGACGAGGAGACTCCGGGACGCGCCCAGCTCCCCTTTCCATCCGCCCTTCCTCGGGAGAGACGGGAAAGTCCCTTCCCATGCCCGAGCGGGAATTCAAACTGGGAAATGCTTTCACTGGATCCCAGGCGGACGATGCAGGGACCAAGCCTGACTCAAATGCGAGGTGCTCACACCCAGAACCCCACATCCGAACCCTCTTTGCCGAGAACGGGACTGGGTTGGGAATTTGAGATTCCCAGGAGATTTTCCGGGTACCTGTGTGCGTCCCTCTCCCAAGCTGTGGTGCACAGCTGGTTTTGCATTTATCCCAAAATCTGGCTTTGGGCATTCACGGTGCCCAAAGCAATTCCTGCCACGATTATTCCACATTTCCCAGCGCTGGGGTTGGGATGGCACCACGCAGGTGTGACAGCACAATGCCCAGCTTCTCCTGCAGGCACGAGGATCACGGATACCCCCTGACCTTCTGCACATCCCAAAATCCCTGAACTTCTCCTTCCATGCACGAGGATCACGGATACCCCCTGACCTTCTGCACATCCCAAAATCCCTGAATTTCTCCCTCCATGCACGAGGATCATGGATACCCCCTGACCTTCTGCACATCCCAAAATCCCTGAATTTCTCCCTCCATGCACGAGGATCACGGATACCCCCTGACCTTCTGCACATTCCCAAATCCCTCTGTGCCCACAGCCCCACGTGTCCCCCGTTAATGACTGTGACAAACCAGCCCAGCTCATCCCAAATTCGGTTATCCCGCCCGGCATTCCTCCACCAGCGCAGGTGAATTCCCAGCCCGTCGCATCCCAGCCGCAGGAATCGCCTCTCCCCAGCTCTCCGGTGCCCAAACCCTCCCTCCCCACGGAGCCACCGCTCGGTTCGGCGCTGCCGGAGCCGCATTCCCGAATCCCCTCGGCTCCGAAGGAGTTAAGGGAGCCGAGCTGCTCGGATTCCTCCACCTACCCCTCCAAAGTCCCGCACGACCAGACTTGGCACTTGGAGAAAGCTCCACAAATCCAGAGGCTCAAACACGCTGCTGCCTTCCGTTGGTCGGGAGAAGGCAATTCCCAGCTAATTGAGGAACCAGAGCCTTCCCAGCCCCTTCCAGGCGGATTATTTATTTAGGGGCTTTTTTCCCCCCCCTTCCTCTTCTTTTTCCTCTTCTTTTTAAAATTTTTTTAATTTTTTTTTTTCACTCTTCCCAGGGCAAACACCAGGAAAAGAAAGTGCGAACGAATTTGGTGGGGAACGGCTGCAATTTATGATGCTCCCCAGCTGGTGAGGGCTGTTAACCCCTGGGTACCCGGGGCGCTGCATCCTCCCAGCTCCCTGTATTCCCCACGATCCCATTTCTCTGCTCCCCAGGCAGGGATTTGGGAACAACATCAGGAAGCCAAAGGCAAACAGTAGCAGATGCCTTTTTTCTTCCCTAAATCTCCTTTTTCCCCCCTTCCCTGACTCTTTCCCCCGCCCCCAAACCTCAGTTTGTGCCCT
>VZTI01000981.1:537920-565477 GCA_013397865.1 Struthidea cinerea | reverse complement strand
GGGTAAAAAGGGGGAAAGGGAAATGAAAGAAGGGGGGGAAGGAATAGAAAGGGGAAAAATGGTACAGAAAGGGGGAGAAAAGGAGTGGGATAAAAAGGGGATGGAAAGGAGGGAAAATGATAGACAGGGGGAAAAGCAGGGGATAGAAAGGGGGGGAAAAGTGGATAGAAGGGGGCAAAAAGGCTTCATCCCGAATGTGGCACCGGCCGAAAAGTGAGCCCTGGAGCTGCCCAGGGTGCCAGAGGCCGGGATGTGCCAAATCCCTCGGGACAAACCCCCCCCCCCACCGCCACCTCTTCAACCAGCCCCGGGCCAGAGCCTTAATTAAAAAAGCTGCTCCAAACTATCAGATAAAGGATTGCATTTCCAGGCCCCTCTGGAAAAGCGGCTCCGCTGGCAACGCTTCCAAAGGGCTGCCAGAGCGGGGAGCGCTGCCAGGTTCGGGTTCCGATATCAAAGGAGCTCATCCCGCGCTCCAGCAGCTCCCGCTTGCTCCGGAGTCAATCCAGAGCCACCTCCCGCCTCTGGAAGCAGCTGTGCTTAATCTGGGGAGCAGATCCCGCTTTGGGAGAGGGCTGGGAAATGCTCCCTCTCCGGGCAGGAGGATTTGGGAGGTTCCCCCCCTCCCCCCCCCATTTCTGCTCGTGGGTCAGGGTAAAATAGGGAAATAATTCCAAAATAATGGAATATTTGACTGCGGGGTCGGCACATTTCCCACAGCACCCGGTGCCCCCCACCCGGAGCTCCCTGGAGTATTCCTGGAGCTCCCTGCGCGTGGAGAGCCCTCCTTTAATCCCGGCAATGGGGTGGAATTGCAACCAACCCCCTGGCCTGGAGTCCATCCAGGCCCCTGGAAGAGCAGATCCCTATTTACAGCAGCAGCTGCAGAAATCCTTGGAAATCCTTGGGAAAGACCATTTTTGACAGCAATAAGCGGGATGCACCAACTCCTGCCCGGGTTTGAATTGCTCACATTGAATTATTGGGAGTTTAACAACACTTTTTTCCCCCTATTTTTTGGTGTTTTTCCAGCTCCAAAAGGGAGCAAACATTCCCTGGCATCTCTGGGATACGGCTGGGACATGGAAAAGCTCCCGTCCCTGGGTTTGCTCTCCAATCCCCTATGGAAATATGGGCTGTGGGTAAATAAATCGATTAAAAATATGAGCTCTAGATAACAGATGATGTGTGGATACGGAGAGAAATAGGGTGAATATATGAAAATATGGTGAACATATTAAAAAAAAGGTGAATTTCACACATGACGTTGAATTTCACACATGACACGCACGGAAATACATTAAAATCTAATCTAATATATAGAATGTGTGGGGTTCATATAGATGGTGTGTGTGATACATGGCACATACACTTATATTAAACATAAATATTAAAAACAAATACATAAAACAAGAGCCACTCTTTTGGCTCCAAAGCCCTCCCAAGGCCTCGGCAATCCCGGCCAAGGCCAATTTTGGATGAAAACCAGGATTAAAATATTGCCTTTCCCCCCCACTTTGCCTCCAGCCCATCCCAGCAACCCCGAGCTCTCCGTGGGGGAACGCTCCAGGATGCTGCCGGTGGCATCCCAGCTCTCCCAGTACCCTCCCAGTGCTGCACTGGTTCAGCTGCTTCTCCTCCGAGTTCAGCACACGTGCATCCCCCGAACAGCAAATCCATGCATCCATCACAGATATTCCAGGGAAAAGGGTGCCCTGTGCTGGGTTTTAGCACCTGTGTGGCAAACGTCCCTGGGAATGGAGCGCTCCCACCCAGGAGCAGGGATGGAAAAAGGCTCCCGAGGGAAATCCAGAGAGACTTTGGAGCTGCCCCGGGTCTTGGCACCGGCTTCCGGATGTTTTTGGAAGCCTCATTCCGAGGGCAAAGCGATGCCATTTAAAATTCACGCTGGATCCACGGATTTGGGCCGATCCCTCAGGGAATTGCCCCAGAGCAACTTCTCCTTGTGCAAAACAAAACCCCTGGGCTGGGTCCCCCCTTCCCGGCCCTGCCCTGGCCAGGACACTCCTCATGGATCAGGAATCCAACCCAGGCGCATTTTCCTGCAGGAATCGCCTCGCCAATAAATATTCCTTAAAATCTGCATTTAAAGAACCCGCCCACCATCCTCTGGAGGCCTCAGAATTCCCTGTTTGCCAAGGAATTGTGGTTTCCCCCTGAGGGGTGACGATCCCATCAGCTCTGGATGCAGGATGGAAGTGCCCTGGCTCTCTGGCACCTGGAATTTTTCCATGCTAATCTAGCTCACAAGGGAATTTTCTAGGAATCAGGTGGGCTCGAAAGAATTTGTATCCTACCCTTAAAAGTGTTTCCCAAGTAGAGCTGGGTGGGTGATTTTTAATTAATTATGATTAGATATTAATTATCCCCCATTAAAGCACAGCAGTGCCGGTTCATGTGGAACATTCCCGCCCGATTCGATCCCTTTTATCCAGAGGCTCCCAGCATCCTGCTGCTGCAGGACAGGGAATCCGCAGGATCGCTGCCACGACCTGGACCAGGATTTGGCTTCCCGGTTTCTCAGCTCCACCAGGAGGTTCCCACCACTGGAGCGAGCTGGTTCCAAGGAAGGGGCTGAGGACCCAATCCCAGAGACCAGCCAGGGGTTGATTTGCGGAATTCCAGGAGGAATTTTTGGGCTGGAAGGGAGCTTAAAGCTCATCCCATTCCATGGGCAGGCACACCTTCCACTATCCCGGGTTGCTCCAAGCCCATCCGCTCAGGGATGGGAGTTTCGCAGGCAGCACCACTCATCTTCCCCATTTTCTTGCTCTTTCCGGCTCCTCAATCCCCCAATCCAAGCGGCTCCGGGTGGGAAATCAGAGACCAAGGCAGGGGAGATTATCCCTGTGCCAAGAGGGTTGGAGCATCCCTTCCCAGCCCTTCCCAGCCCTTCCCAGCCTTCCCTCCGGGAACGCTGCTGCGGAAAGGAGAGCAGCGGAGCCGCGGAGCAGAGGCCCAGGGTGTGGTAACTCCAGAGGGAAGCAGGGCAGGGATGAATGGAACCTTTCACGCTGCTCCAGGGGAGCCGGTGGCACCGGAGCCGGAGGAATTCCCGAGCTCCGCAGCGGGCGGGGAACATTCCGTGGGACACAGGGACACAACTCCCTTCAGGCGGGGACAGGGAGAGCCACGGAGGAGCTGCAGGAAGGGGGGGGAATAATGCCTGGGTCAGCAGTGGGGGGCTGCAGGATCCCGTTTTCCCAGCGCTGAAAGCTGTCCTTATTTTTTCCTGAAATTCTGTCTCCGAGGGCTCCCGAACATTTACATTTTCCTCGGAGCTGTGGGGTTTTATTCACGGGGAAAAAGCTCCGCTCATAAAGGGCTGCATTGACGCTCACGCTTCCATACCTGGAGCTCCATCCACCTCAGACAACCGGCCTGTTTTTCCCTGCTCCATATTGTGCAGGAATTATTCCCGGCTCCACGCGCCCCACACACCCCCAGCCGAGCCATGAATGGCCGCAGTGTCCGCAGGCTGCTCCCGAAACCCTCGGAAAAGGGGGGAAAGAAAAGCGCCAGAGAAGCCGAAGGACGGGGGTATAATGATCCCTTCACGCTCTCCAGCCGGGATTATTTCACCTCCACGCCCTCCTCCAGCTCCTTTTCCCGCTTGAAAAATAAATATAGAAGGGAAAAAAGCCGAGGAAACGATTCCTTAATGCTCCCGCACAAAAATCCCGTGGCCTTGCTCCCTGTTGTCTTCCTCCCACGGCCAGGACAAACTCCAAACTCCAAACTCCAAACTCCAAACTCCTCACGGGGAGATTACTACGGGGAAATGTTTTCCCTCCCACATTCTCGGCTGCCTTGGAATTCTTCCTATGAAACTCCGCTGGAAGCTTCTCCCCATTCCCAGAAGTTCTGGGTACCTCCAGGCCACGGGCAAAGCCTGGGATGAGGCTGGGAAGAGGTGGAACGAGCTGGGGAGGTCTCGGCCCTGCCCTCCATGGCCTGTGTCCATGGATTTGGGCAGCGGGGCCATTCCCTGCTCATCCCAGTCCCGCCAGCTGGGAATACAGGACTTATCCCAGTTTTTACGACTTCTTCCCAGAGCCAACAGCTTTGTTCGACCCTTCATCCCTCCCACCCTGCGCAGGGAATCCCATCCCGCTGCCCCACATCCCGACAAAGCTTCCCTCGCCCCAAACCCCTCTCCGAGGGGGAGAAGAGCATTCCCGGCCGGCAGCAGCACCGGGATCGCTCCCAGCATCCCTGCTCAGCCCCGGATGGCTCCGGAGGCAGAGAGGAGCCCTGTGTGCCTCCGGAACGCCGTCCCACGGACACATAGGTGCCATTATGCTCCGCTGGCCCCAAAGCTCGGGGATAATATTTTTTTTAGCACCGGACTAAATATTTTTAACATATGCAAACATCCATGACTGAGGCAGCCACAGAGCCCGGGAGCCGGGATGCTGCTGCTGCTTCCAGGACGGAACAATGTCACCTTTCTCCTGCCTGTCCCCGGCACGACCAGCGGGATGGGGGGAAAAGGGGGCAAAGCCAAACGTGGCAGCTTTCCAGGGTGGATTTCGCAGCGGGGAAAAGGGGGTCTGGGCTCCTCCAGGGATGCACAGAGCAGCGGTTTGTGTCTCCAGCAAACGTTCCCTGCGTGTGCCCGGCTTGGCCGAGGGGAAACATTCCCGGCTTCAGGCAAACAAGAAGGCGCTGGGTCAAATAAGTGGAGCAGAAAGTGCTGCCGGAGGGAAGTAGGTCAGTCCTGGATGGAGCGGCACGGCCGGGAATGTGCCAGCCTGGCTGGGAATGAGCCCAGCACTCCCGCTTTGTGGATGGGGAAACTGAGGCACGAGGCCAGGGATGTCCCAGACCCAGCATTATTCCCACTTGATGGACGGGGAAACTGAGGCACGAGGCCAGGGATGTCCCAGACCCAGCATTCCCACTTTGTGGATGGGGAAACTGAGGCACGAGGCCAGGGATGTGCCAGACCCAGCATTCCCGCTTTGTGGATGGGGAAACTGAGGCACGGGGCTCCCGGGAGGGATGCCGTGCTGGGGATCGGGGGCCAGCTCCGGATAAGCGGATTTGGGTGGACGGCCCTGTGTTTGTGCTGCAGTTTGCGGCATCTGTGGTTATCCAGGAAAGTCTCCTCGTGGATTTGTCCTTCAGGAATCTCTGTGGGAGCCCGTCCTGGGGTTTCAGCAGCTGTTGAATGGCGAAGGAGGCTCACAGAGGGGTTGTTCCGGGGAGGAGAGGGGCTGCGGGGTGGGATTTTGCCCCACGGAAGCTCCCTGGCCCCTCTGGGCACCGTCTCCCATTCCATGAATTTCTGGCTCCCTCTCTCCAAGCAGCCCAGATGTTTCTCCCTGCTCAACATCTGCAGCTCCTGTGCACAAGATGTTTCCAGGGGCCAGATGTGGACCCTGGGCTTCCCAGCCTCCCATTCCCCTGGAAATGGGCGCGTCTGCGTGGATAAAAGGGCTGGATTGGTGAAAGACGGATCCACATCACCTCCATTAACCCAGGGCCACCAAATCCCTCCTGGAGCTGGCTGGGATCACCGTGCCTGGGTTGGGATACGGGATTGAACAGGGGCACATTCCTGCTGCTCCTTCCAGACATCGGGAGCAGCTCTCGGTGACCCAAGGCATCGATCCAGGACAATCCCAGGACCAGTTTCCCATCCCCGGGGGGTGACATCCCCCTGGAGCCGGTGAAGGCAAAAGGGGAGCCCCAGGGTCAGATCTGCCCGGGGCTGGGGCTGCTCCCAAATCCCCCCTGGCCTTGGCACGGGACTGGGATCTGCTGCTGGATACCCCGGGATTGGGATCCGGCTGCTGGATAACACGGGACTGGGATCTGCTCCCGGATTTCACAGGATTGGGATCTGCCTGCTGGATGTCCCGGGACTGGGATCCGCTCCCGGGTTTCACAGGACTGGGATCTGGCCGCTGGATGTCCCGGGACTGGGATCCGCTCCCGGGTTTCACAGGACTGGGATCTGGCCGCTGGATGTCCCGGGACTGGGATCTGGCTGCCGGATGCCCCGGGCTCTCCCAGCTGGAGCCGCTCCGCCGACGTGCGCATTTTGCTGCTGGCTGTGCCGGCCCGGCTGGGACGTGCGGATTTGGGATCGGGACACGGAGCCCCGGCTGCTTTCAGGCTTCCTTTTGAACTGGAATCAAAACAACCAAAGCTCCCCGGCCTCTGCTCCTGCCGAGCCAAAAAAATCTCCGACGCTGTGGCCGGGAGCGGGAAACGGAGCGAGAGCTGGGAACGGGCGGGAGGGAAATGTGGCTCCGGGGAACTGGTGGCACTGGAGGGGTCACTGGGGGGTGGCACCGGGCTGGTCCCAGCGCTCTGCCCCATTCCCGAGGCTCCTGTTTGGTTTGGAGGGATGCGGGATCCTGCCGGTGCCCCGATGCCATCCGGGGTGCCAGGGCAGTGGCCCCGGCTGCGTCCCCATTCCCGGCTCCCAGGCTGCCATCCCCTTCCCTCCAGGAATCCGCCACGCATCCAGGGCTCCGGTTCGACCTCGCCGATGTGAAACGCCGGGGATCGATTTCCCGGGTATTGAGATGCAGGAAGATTGGGGTTGTGCCAAAGCGGGCACCGTGGGCGCGGCCGCGCCGTGCTAAACCCTCCCCTGTGCCTGCGGGGTTGGAGGGAGCTCTGGAGCATCCAGCCGGGATGGGGCTCAGCCAGACCCGGCTCCCGGCTCCCTCCCCGTGTCCTCGGCGGCTGCTGGGGTGCAGGATCCTGTGCCAGAGGGGACTCCAGGGTGACTGCTGGCATTGGCAGGAGCAGGAGCCGCCTTTCCCAAGGGTTTAGCACCGATTCCACGGCAGAGCTGTCTCGGCTCCGGGATTTCCATCTGTACACTGGGATTCCTGAGGGGGATCTCTGCTTCAGGGTGTCCTCAGAAAAGCTGGGAATCTTCCAGGAGTGAGGCAGCTCCTTCCCCAGGGTGGGGTGTCCTGGAGCCTGGCACCGCCTGGCCACCGCGGGGGTCACCTGCCCGGAGCTCTCGGCTCCATGGATTGTGCTTGGCACTGCAACACGACTGATTGTCCTTCTCCATTTCCAATCAACCGAGTTAATCCTGGATTTTCCAGCTCCACCGTTTCCAAACAAACCTCCTGGGTGTCACCTGCAGAAGCCGGAGCAGCCCCGAGCCCATCCCTGCCGAACCTGCCTGGAATTCAATCCTTTTCCTTTCTTTTTTTTTGGCATTCGGAGTTGAACAAGAGTGATGAGGAGGGAACAGCACCTTCCTCTTCCTCCTATCCCAGACCCAGCCGTGCTCCAGTCCTGCAGGGATCATCCCAGAGCTACTCTGGATGGATCACGGCTGATCCATGATGCTCTGGGGACTTGGGACACTGCATCCAGTCCTGCTGCATCCCCCAAAGTCGCCACAGCCAGGAGCTTTCCCAGATTTCTCCTAACACCAACCAGGCTTTCCTTCACTCCCACTTCCATCCCGGCTCCTTCCCACCGCCAAGTCCAGACCCTCTTTAAAGTTTTATTGGAGCCGCAGGGGCTCAGCCGGAATTTTTCTGGAGCATGTGAATAAAAAGCAGCTTTTCAGAGGGTTCTGAGCTGCTGGAGGGTTAAAAAATCATAAAAAGAGGAGGAGGAAGAGGAGGTTTCTGCCCTGGTCTGGGTCTTTGCTCTACACAGGCTTCATTCCCAGCCTGAGGTGCTCGGGATGGAACGACACCCCCCAATCATTGCAGAATTCCGGGGAAGTGCTATTCCTCCAAATTATTTTAGATGAAATTCAATTATTTTTTTAGGACTTAGATTTGCATAACAACGAGCGGCGCGGGGAGAACGATTCCGTCGCCCCACTCCACACAAACAGCTCCCAACAACCTCCCACCCGCGCCAGCCCAGCCACGGCTCCGGCACCGGCACCGGCACCGGCACCGCCCGTCCCCAGCTGCCACCTGCACACGGTCCCAGGGCCACCCCTCTCCCGTGCGAGGCAGAAGGTGACAAAGTCCTGACAGGAAAAAAGGATGCGGCCTCAGGCTGGGCCAGGGGAGGCTCAGGTTGGACATCAGCAGGAATTTCCCCATGGAAAGGGTGCTCAGGCCTTGGAACTGCCCAGGGAGGTTTGGAGTGCCCATCCCTGGAGGTGTCCAAGGAAGGGCTGGAGGTGGCACTCGGTGCTCTGGGCTGGGGACAAGGTGGGGATCGGGCACAGGTGGGACTCGATGATCCTGGAGGGCTTTTCCAACCTCAGAGATCCCGGGATTCCCTGTGCCCATGGATCAGCTGCCAAACCGCACACGCTGCATGGGCACGGAACAGCTTTGAAGGAGGATAAACCCAGCCCGGGAGGGATCCTCGGTTTATTGCCACATATCCAAAATATCCCAACTTTTTAGCCGGGCCTGTTGCAACAGGACACAGGGAATGGCTTCCCACTGCCAGAAGGAATTCCTCCCTGTGAGGGTGGGCAGGCCCTGGCACAGGGTGCCCAGAGAAGCTGTGGCTGCCCCTGGATCCCTGGCAGTGCCCAAGGCCAGGCTGGAGCACCCCTGGGACAGCGGAAGGTGTCCCTGACTGTGGCAGGGGTGGGACTGGATGAGCTTTGAGGTTCCTTCCAACCCAAATAATTCTGGGATTTTATCTGGGGGCTCTGTGGGCTTTCAGTGACTCCACGGGACACCAGGGTGACCCCGAACTTCGGGGCTGCATCCCAATGGAATGCATCCCGATGGTTGCATCCCGGGAAGACTCATCCCGATTTGGGGCTGACCAAAGGGATGCATCCCGGTGCGCTGTATCCTGATGGGCTCTTGCCGCTGGGGGGGCTGCCCGATGGAGTTCACCCCTGACGGGATACATCGCCGTGGAGCCGCATCCTGCTGGGATCCATCCCGGACGCTGTGCATCCCGGTGGGATCCATCCCGGGGGGATCCATCCGGACGGGGTTTTTTCCCGCTGTATGTTCGCGCGTGGCAAACAGGTGGCGATGTTGTACTCCCGGATTTCAGCTTCCCGCCCCAAAAACGCCGGCTGCTGGCCGAAACCCGCCCGGGAGCCTCCCGGGAGCCTCCCTGGCTCACGTTCCCCCCAGGAATCCTTTGGGAGCCATGGAGAGCGGTGCTGCGGTGATCCCAAGCTTTATCCTCCACTTCAATCAGGATAAACTCGAGACAAAGCCTCTCCTTCCACTCCCTTTCGATCAAGGCATGGGACAGAACCCCATTCCTTGGAAGTGCATTTTCCCCTGGAGCCTGGGAGCGAGGAGGAATGCCGGGATGCTCTGGGAAAGGTGCACCACCCCTTGGATGCAGACACAGGAATTGTGTTTAGGATGATGGAACACACGAGGGTGTCGAGCAGAGGGAAAAATGCCCTCGGGGAAGCAGAGATCCATCCTGGAAGATGATCCCACCCACAGCATGGACCTGCACTTCCCGGGCTGGAATTCTGTGGGATCTGTGCGCACAGAGGCTCTGGAGCAGAGGGAATGGGGGGATCTCCCCGTTCCTGTGGCACTGCAGCAATTCCTCATCTCGGAGGGAAGGAAAGGAAGCACCTGGGATGTGCTGGGTGCTCCCAGGGAGGGCTTCACGTGTGATCCCAAGGGATGCAGCATGGAGGGGACAGGGCCGTGCCGGTGGCCACCTCTGCCCCGCATCCCCTGCGGAGCGCCCGGAGCGACGCCGCCAAAAATTCCCACAAGTCCAGAAGCTTCCGAGGGCTTTGCATCCCCACATCCTGATTTCCCAGAGGAGCAGCTCTGAAGGCGCTGGGGCCGCTCTCTGAACCAAGTCCCTGTTGGAATCTGTCTCCTGCTCCCCATCCTCCCCAGGGAGAGGCGGAAGCTCCGGCAGAGGCTCCTCCAAGCCTTGCCCACGGCCCAGGACATCGGGCAGTGCCACGTCCTGCAGTGCTGTCACCTCCCAGCCAAGCCCTCGTCGCTGTCACCGCAGCCAGCCGGGCTCGTGGGCGATGCCAGAGGGTGCCAGGCAAAAGGACAACAGCTCCAGAGGCACCTGGATAAGGGTCTCCATCCTCTTCACGAGCGCCGCCTGCCCAGGAAAAGCTGGATGCGCTGTGGAGGTGGCAGCCACAAACCCCAGGGGATCCTCAGCAGCTCCTGGGAGGGCGAGGGAGCGTCCACAGGAACGGGGAAGAGTGGCGGGATGAGAAATGATGGGAGTGAAGGCGGTGAAGGCAATTCCCAGGTGAGGTGGGAATTCCCACCTGTGGCGGGATGTGTTCAAAGGAGCGTTGGGAAAAGCAGCCGCACTTCCCTGCTCATGGGGATTCCCTGACTTTCCGCCGCTTTTCCGCGCCCCTCCTGCAGGAGCTGGGCTCTCCTGGCTCACCCACGCTGCCCAGCCCGAATTATCCGTCTCGGAGAGGGCACGGGAGTCATGGAAGGTCACAACCACACCACTGCGGGAGCCAGGTCCCCTCCATCAACCCGAATCCCATCCTTTTTCCGCAGCTGGGATCACTGGGAAGGCAGAGCCTGCAGCACAGCCCGCAGGACGGTGAGGCAGCCCTGGCATGGACACTCTTCCTTGCGGCAAGGTTGGCTGTTCCCGAATCCTGGGAGATTCTGGGAGCAGAGCATTCCAGGAGATCCAGGGAATGTCTCTGCAGACGGGCTCGGACAGACAGACATCTGTCCATGGACAGTTGGATCTAGGGAATGGCAGCTCAGAGCTGGAATAAATCCACCTGCACACGGAAAATGCCTTTCCAGTGGCTCCCAGCCCTTCCAGCAGCAGCAGCAGGGCCATCCCAGGAAAGCTGCCTTGGGAACAGCACACTGGATAAAATCACTGATTTTCCCAAGGTTTTGAGTAAATGTCAGTTTTGTGTTCGCTTGGTACTCCCTGGAATGGGAATCAGCAGTGGGATAGGCACCTCCAGAAGTGATTCCTCGTTTCCCAGCTTTGGATGGAGCCCAGGCATCTCCCTGGGAATACTCAGCCCTGTGGGGGGAATTCTGTGGAGCAGAATCATGGAATGGTTTGGGTGGGAAGGGACCTTAAAGCTCATCCAGTGCCACCCCTGCCGTGGGCAGGGACACCTTCCACTGTCCCAGGCTGCTCCAATCTGGCCTGGGACACTTCCAGGGATCCAGGGGCAACCACAGCTTCCCTGGAGAACCTGTGCCAGGGCCTCCCCAAAATTATCCCAGAGTGCTCCATTCCTTGAGGATCTGCATCAAACACCACCGGGATAACGCCCTTCCTTCCACACTCGGATTTCCCTCTCGGCTGGTGCCGAGTCAAGGTTCGACGACCTTCAAGGAGCCCAAAATTCCCAGGAAAAGAGCGCACGGCACCGGGAACACCCCGCAACAGCCCTAAAAACCCAGCCCCAAAGGAGGGGAACGTGCAAATCCCGGCTCCTCGCTCCCGCTCTGCCGGCAGCCGGAGGAACGCCGGTTGTGCGGGAGCACCATAAATCTCCCAGGATCTGCCGTCTCCAAGGGCTGGATGTGTGGATGCTGTCATCGAGGAAGGAGCAGGGAGCAGCAGCCACACGCTCCTGACTCACCCAGCGGAGACGCTGGGAAGCGGCCGCCGTTCCCTGTTTCCATCATCTCCCGCATTTTATTTGCCTGAGGTTGTTGGTAACTGTTGCTTAGTAGTGGCCACGGGCCCTTTTAACACCTTTCTGCTCCAAGCCCCGCCGGCCAAAAGGGATGGGGCACGTTCCAAGAGGGTTTGGAGCCCACGGGATCCATGGGAAGCTTCCCCTGGATGGTTTTTGGAGTCTCGGAGCGCTGCAAAGCCCCCGAAATCTGCAGGAAAAACCCCAACGGCACAAGGAGCGACCGGGACATTTGCATGGGATGCACGTATCCAGAAGGTTGCGGAGCAGCTCCAGCTGAAACGGGGCTTGGGAGATGGACAAAATCCATGTGCTGGTTGGGAAGAGGGGCATTCCAGCATTCCAGGTTCTGAAATGTGCTCCCATCTCCCTCTGAAGGCAGCCAGAGCTCACCCCGGAGGTCAGGCTTTGCCACCCACAGCTGGACACATCTGGACCCGCTGATGAGTGTGGAGATCAGATCCCACCCGCATCAAAAAAGGAGGAATTGGGAATTTTAGCTCATTCCTTGGGCAGCTCGGTAGAGCCGTGAGCCCGGATCAGGCAGGACACACGAGGGGAATCTCAGATTTGCGGAATCGCCCCGAGAGCTGGGAGAGGGAAGCTGGGCTGGGAAAGCGGCACAGAGACGGGACACAGCACCAAGGGTCAGGGAATTCCGGGATCCCAGAGCGGGATTGGAAGGAACACTGAAGATTATCCAGTCCCACCTTGGACACCTTCCATTGTCCCAGGCAGCTCCAAACCCTGTCCAGCCTGGCCTTGGACACTTCCAGGGATCCAGGGGCAGCCACAGCTTCTCTGGGAAAGCTCTGCCAGGGCCTCCTCACCCTCACAGGGAGGAATCTCTTCCCAAAATCCGGTCACCTGGCCTTGCCACCACGGGGTTGCTGAGATGCCACCCTGGCACGCAATGCACACGGACAGGGAGCCTTTCCTGGGAGCACGGGGATCCTGAGAAGGGACAAACTTCCCAGGAAGGCGATTCCACGGGCATGGCAGGAGGACACGGAGCTGTTTCCCAGGGATGGGGTTTGCGGGGCTCTGCTTTGGGACAGAGAGGTCGCCTTCAGGGTAACTCTCACTTTTTGGGATATGAGGAAAGGATGCTTCCACACAGGATTAAAAATGTCATCGCGTCAGCAGCCCTGCGGTGAGTCCCTAGGCCCACAAATCCAGTAAACGCTGATGTCCCTTTAACCCCATATGGATAAAATCAGGAGATTTTGGTTTTTACGGATGCATTTTTGCAGTGAGGAGCGGGGCATTCCAGGAGATCTCCGAAACCTGGGAGCTGGGTGTCTGCCTGCCTCGAAATCCTCGCAGTGCCACAAGCTTGGACACTTCTCCGAAAGGAAAATTAAAATTCCATGAGGCAGAAAACACAAAATTTGGGAGCAGCCAGACCGAGGATCTGCACAGCGCTAACCCCGAGGCAGCCGCTGAGTCACCAGCTCGTTTCTAACCACTGGAAAGTGATCTGTGCTCGGCTTATCCCAGGAATAATCCTGGAATCATCATCCTGAACGGGTTAACCTCGGCTGTTTAGGAGCAAAACCTCGTCTGCATATTTTTCTTGCATTTTCCATAAACAAAAATGCAATGTTTTCATGGGGGGACTTCTTATAAATTAAACAGCCCCGGCGACTCATCAGCTCCAGCGTGGATTTGGCCACGCTGGAGTTGCCGGGTTTAGCCCTCAGGCTTAACTAAAACTGTGCTCTGTCCTAAGTTTCTCAGTTATCCCAAAAATCCGATTTTTCACAGCAAAGGTAGGACCTGCGAGGCGCCGGTCCCCAGGGAAAGGATCCAACCGCTGCACAGTTTCTTTGCAAAGCCCCACAGGAGGAGAAGGAGGTTTTTTAATGCTCTAAAAACCGCCCACGGGTTTTTCCAAGCGGGACTAAGGCAGCTGCTCCTGCTCCGAGCAGCTCCGTACCTGGACACGGCCGGACTCGCCGGGACGTCTCCATCCCCCCGACCCCGCTTCCCAAACTTTCCAGCTGCAGAGCCAGCAGCGCTCGCTCCCAGAAGCACCCCCCTTTCCCCACCCCCAGCAGTGCCACAGCCCGAGCGCCGGCGACAGAGAGAGAGAGAGACCCAAGGGATTTTCCAAGAGAGGAAGGGATTTTCCAAGGGAATGCCCTCACCTTTCCCGCAGAGCCGGGAGCTGCCCTTCGCTGCCTTTCCAAGCCTCTCTCTGCGCTATCTCCCGTCCTCCCGCAGCTCCCGCCGAGCTGGAAATATCATTAAGCTCCAGTGAGGCGAAGAAAAAAATCCCAGGGAAAGCGTGGCAATATCCAAAGGGAGGGGAGCGAAGGCGTCGGGACGGGCGAGCGGCGGGTCCCCGCCAGCCCCGCTCCACCTGCGCCGGGCTCCGGGAATCCTCCGGCGTGGAGCAGGCATGGATACTCCTCTGGTGTGCGCCGATGACTTCACTTCATTAGCATGCTCCTGAGAGTTCTCCCCGACTGTCTTTTGCACTGACTTTAAGGCTCTGCTAATCAAAATCCTGGAGTGGTTTAACTATTTCCTGGCGCCGGGGCTTCGGGAAGATGGGAATCCGCGGGACAGCGGCAGCAGGAGCGCGAGGCACCGGCCCAGCCGCCGTCCCACGGCAATTCCTGACCCCAGGATTTGCAGGTCATGGCTCCGAGCACGTCCCAGTTTTATCTCCTTAACCGGGGCGAAACCTCCGAGCTCTGCCGGGACCTTCCAGCGGCGGTGGAGGGAAAGGGAAAGCAGGGACGGGATTCCCAGCCCGGAATTGTGTGTTTGGGGAGGGGGTGAAGCGGTTCAGGCACTGATTAACCTGTGGCACGGTGCCAAATGTCCCTTCCAGGTGGGGGGGGATGTGATTCCAGGTTGGACAGGGCTTGGAGAAGCCCGGGATAGGGGGATGTGTCCCTTGCCCACGGCTCAGGGAATGGGACGAGCTTAAGGTCCCTTCCAACACAACCCATCCCATGGTTCTGCGACCCAGCCGGCTCCCAGGTGATGCCACCCTCCAGAAATGCCACCGCTGCCTTCCGCCTCTCCCTCACGTATTTCGGGAGCCGAGCTGCCTTTAAGAGGGAAACCCTCTCCTGGGATAGAAAAGGGGAGAGCAAAGCACGGGAAAGTAAAACAACTCCTCTGCGAGCACACCGGGAGCGCGCGACAGGGACAGGGACACTTCCCGGGCTCCCGGCTCCAGCCTCCTGCCTGTCCTTCGGGATTCTACCGAGTTCCGAGCCCAGGTCAGGTTTTTCTTTGGCAAGGCAAAACGGGAGCGGCTTTTGCAACAGCGGGATAGGAAAAAAAAACCGAATTAAAAGAGGAACTTGCTCCCAACGGCCACAGGGGCACACACGGACACGTGTGTCCATCAGTGTGTCCAGCGACACGAGTGACCATCAGTGTGTGCAGGACACGTGTGTCCATCAGTGTGTCCAGCGACACGAGTGACCATCAGTGTGTGCAGGACACGTGTGTCCATCAGTGTGTCCATCCATGTGTCCATGGACACGAGTGACCCTCAGTTTGTCCGTGACCACGTGCCTGTGGTCACCCCTGTCCCAGCACAAGCCGATGTCACACCGAGCACACGCGTGTGCACATCCATGGACCGGGAATTCCGGGTTTAACCACTTGGATCCCTGCTCCCAGCACCAGTGCCATGCCCTGGGAACAACCGCCAGCCCTCCCCCCCAGTTAACCCCGCTGAGACCCCGGCCCCACAATCCATCAATCCCGGGGGTTTGGGAGCCTTTCCTGAAGCCTCCGGAGTGGGATCGGGAGCAGCTGTGGGGTCTCCCGGGCTGGAGCCCCGATTCCTCCCCGGCACAGCGGGGCCGGGAGCAGCTGAGTCTCGGAGCGTTCCCTGCTCCGTTCAGGAGCTGCCCCACATTTTTTCCTCCTGATTCACGGCTCAGCTGCACTCAGGGCTATCTTTAGAGAGACACGAGGAGAGGGCCCCTCTGCAACTCCAGCCTCCAAGGGCTGGGACTTTTTCGGGATATAAACACGTGTACACACCTTCCCTGCTTCCTACGGCATCTCCCGGAGCAGAGCGGCTCAAACGCCCGGCGCAGGTTTGATGGACTAACCCAGACAATCCCAGAACCATTCCAGCTGGGAAAGACCTCCGAGATCATCCAGCCCAACCATTAACCAGCACAAAATCCCACAAGGAGCCCAGGGCCTCCCCAGGATTGGCTCCCACCCAGCCAGAGTTGATTGCAACCCGTTTTGGGAGCCCCCGGAAACGGCGCCGGCTGTGGAGGACCAGGGAATTGGGAGAGGGAGTTTTCCAAACCCATCTTGCTGATGGGTTGGTGGGACCAAGGAGCCACCAGCACCCACCCTGCGGTCACCGCTGGGATGGGGCCCGCCAGAAGATGGGGGGCTGTTTACAAGGGCAGAAGATGCCAAATAAATCCGTTCCCTGCTCCAGCTGCTCCCGGCCAAACTCCCAGGCCCTTTCCCGGGCTGGGGAGGAACCTCTTGCGGTCGTGGCCGCGTCCAGCACCCCCTGCACAAACGATAACATTTGAGCACTGTTTATCCCTGTCCTCCAGGGCGAGTTTTTGGGATTTAAGCTGTTTCAGAGCCCTAAAGCCCGTGTTTACTTTCCTGATGAGCAAAGCCCCGGCGCTGGTGCGGGGGAGCCTCCGGAGCTGGTGTGAGGTTAAGGATGTGCTTAAAGGGCTAAAAATGGATTTTCTTCCTTTCTCTTTCCTCCATTTTTTTTAAAAGCAAAGCCGCAAAGCAGCAAAAAACCCATCCCTGGGACTGCTACCTGAGGACAACCCCGCAACCACCACCACCCCCTCCTTGGGCAGAGCCCTGGAGACAAAAATGGACTTTGGACCTCAATTCTGGACTTCTTTGGCCCTAAACAGCCCCAATCCAGACCTGAAAGCCGTCACCTGAAGGCGTTACTTGGTTTCAAGAGCCAGCGCCCAGGTGTGTGCCTTTCAGGCCGGACACCGGCACAGATCTGCCACCGACCTCCTCGGAGACCACGGGGTCTCCAGGAGAGCCGAGTCACGAACCTGGACAGGGTTTGTCGGACCCTCACCAGGAACCTGAATGGGGTTTGCTGGACCCTCAAAATCAGGTCAAGTCATGCTCAGAGGAGATTAGGAATGGACCCGCTTCTCCCACTCGTTTGGGAGAAGCCCCCCAATCCGTGGGGGCTTTCCCAGGAAACCGGGCGAGGTGGGGTTTTTAAGTGGGAACGCCTCCTCTGACCACGGCTTAGGTTTTCGTTCCTTTCGTAAAATTGGACAATTACTCCTAGGAGCTAGGACAGATCTCCCGGCATCCTGAGATCCGCCTCCACTGCCAAGCCAGTGGTGACACCTCCGTTCATCCTGCTGGGATGGATGGAGGGGGTTTGTCCAGTGGATTTGCTGCAGGGGGGGACATCCCATCAGGAACCAGGCTGGCACTGTCCCTTACAGCCCCAAATCCCTTAAACATCCCCCTTTCCCAGGCCAGGACATCAGATCCTCACCATGACCTTGATTCCTCTCCTGGGTTTGGGTGATCTCCCTATGCAAGTGCGTATCCCAAAAATTCCTTTCCCTAAAGCCAAGAATCAGAGATTTAAAAGCCATAAATCCCAAGAAATGCTGCTTAGACCAGCGGTGTCAGATCAGAAATGCCTCTTCCAGTTCAGACTGTTCTCAGATCCCATGAGAACCATGGGAAGAAGGTCTGTGCGTGGATCCCGCTCACACCTGTGGCGTAACCACCAAAAAAATGCCAGTCTGGAAATTTAAAGGCCACTTGAAGCTATTCCTGATTTATTCCGTGCGAGGACACCAACGACACCAAGCTGACACCCCATGAATTCCCAGGTGGGGCGGGTTGGGATGGGTGGGTGCTCTCCATCCATCCATCCATCCATCCATCCATCCATCCATCCATCCATCCATCCATCCATCCATCCCTCCCCCTCCCAGCTATCCCACGGAATGTGACTCAACTCTCTCACAACAAACACAAGTTGGGGAAAACCGAGGGAAAAGGAAAAAAACCCAACCCAGGCGGCGGCAGCAGCACAGGCTTTCTTCAATAATAAACATCTAAAAATGTTAATTAAATCATGCTTTTCATGGAAAATGATGGGAAAATACTTTCACACAATGCTCAGATCAACACAGCCTTTTTTTTCCCCTCCGTCTCCTCGCAGCCAGAGGGATGCAAAGACCGAGTGGGATGAGGGGCGGGAGCGCTGCGGATCTGAGGGAGCCACTTTGGGCTGCAGGGAGGCATCTCCTGAGGATGCCAGATGACTTCACGTGCCACGAATGTGGCTCCCAACGAGCCTGTGGTAAACAGAGATATCAGACCCAGATGTTTGATACTGGCCGCTCCTCTTGGGCGGCCACAGACTCCCAGCGGCGCTGGAAAACCGCAGGAAAGTTTGGAGGCTTCTCATCTGGGAGCTTCACCCCTCCAAAGAGGGCACGGGAGAACGGCCAGCCTTGGAATTTGGGGTGGATAACCCCAAGAAAGGACAAGGTGACACCTGGGAGGGTGAAGGGCTTCTGCAGTGTGGGGTTGTTCCCTCCGGATGTGCGAGCTCGGGGCAGCGGGGGCTGAAATCCCTTCCAGCAACAGCAAGGTCTTGGAGCACATCCACCCCTTTCCCTAAAATCCATCCTCAAGGAGGTTTTGGAGACAACTTCCAGGGTGTCCCAATGAGGTGAGCACAACCCGGAGAGGGGTCTTGGTCTTGTTGCTGCCTCTGCATTCCTTCATTTTCCCAGAGCTCTGCAGTGGTGCCAGCGCTTAAAGAGCTCATTCCACGTGGAAATTTATGGAATAAATCCTGCCCGGCTGCAGGAGACACCACACACCTTGTTTTCCTCGTGTGTCCTTTCAATCCTGGCTTCCAAAGGGTTGGCTGCAGAGGAGCCACGAGCCCTCTGCTCATTCCCAAAGCTGGGAAATGACGGATCCTGGGTCCCTCCTGGACACAACCTCTGTCCCAGCAGGACCAGCGTCCCCATCTCCAAAGGGAGCGGCCGGAGAGGGGCAGGCGTGGGAGGCCAGAAGGAAATTCCTCTGCTGGCACTAGTAAGGACTTCACGGTCCAGTCATTCCCGCAGGAATTCCTTCCGTGGCATCTCCTGTGACAAGGTGGGGGGATTGGTCCCACGTTGGATCCAATGACCTTGGAGCGCTTTTCCAGCCTTGTGATCCTATGGATCTGCAGCCTCCGCAAAGGTCACACGGGGATGTTTGGGACTATCAACGCTCCCATCCCAAGCCCGTTCCCAGTTTTAAAGCCGGGAAACCCTCGGTGTGTGGGGAAGGCTGGGGTGGCTTTGGGTGGCTCCTTGGTGGCTCTCCAGCAGCTCTGCCCTTCCCAAAGTGCCTCTGGTGGCCAAGTTCCAGGGCTTCCCACGGAGTGTGGCTGGGCTGAGCGACGGGGGGTGGGCTCAGCTCCTCACCAGCTGCTGCCATTCTGGAATTGCTATTTAAAGCCTTGAGAATTCCTGGAAAACCAACCCAGAGCGAGCAGAATGGTAAAGGAGAGGGAGCAGAACGTCTGGCACCGTTAATGGGCTCTGACACTTCCAGCAGCCACATTTTCCCGATTTTCTGGGATTCTCCGGGTGTCTCCTTGAGAACAGCTCCTACTGAGCCACCCCCAAAAAGCAACCAGAAGAAAGCTGGTTAGGAAGCAGTCAAACAATAGAGCAGCAGATCCCATGGATGGGCTCCAAGAACCCATGGATGGGCTCCAGCCTGCCCCAAAAGCAGGAGGGTGAGGAAAAGCTGACGGAGAAGGGACAGGGAAGCAGGGGGCTTCCTCGAAACCCAGCAGCCACTGTGCCCCTGTCTGGGAGGAGGCTGGGAGACACTTTGGGGTGGGATTGGAGTGGTCTGAGTCAGACAAAAGCATCCTGACAATAACGCTCCGGGGCCAGGAATTCAATGGGAACCGAGCGCTGGAAGTCGCCCAGCAGGATAATTCGGAGTGTGTGGAGCTGGCTGCTCCCAGCTGTCTGGAGAAAGCCAAATCCGTGCCACCATCCCCTGGGCGTTCCCTCCACCCTCTTGGAGAGAGTTCATCCCAGTTCTCATCCTCCCAATCCCACAACCGATGCCGTCATTCCAGAGCGGAGAGAGCCTGGATCCACTGCCTCCGCCCTTCGTCCGTTCTCCCTACACTTGGATCGATGGCAGGATCCTCCTGGGAATGCCCTGGTGGAGCCGCCTTCCAGAGCAGCCACGAAGATCTGATGGAACCTTGGACATGGATAGGGAGCCCATCACTGAGAGGCTGAGCTTTTCTTCTCCAAGGAAATCCCTGCGGGAACACTCCCGAGCCCATGGAGAAGCGTGGGTTGGAGCGTCACATGGAGCATTCCCGCATAATCCAGGAGCTCCACCCCAAAGCCAGGGGTCTGACCTCAAAGCGCAGTCCTCCCATCCAGCCTCGTTCTCTCCGTCTCAGAAAGAATTCCTTGAGGAATTTTGGGGCAGCAGCTCCCTTCTCCCCACACGTGTCCTGCTACGGGGGAGCAGCCCCAGCTGCTGACCTCAACTTCCCACCAGTGGGATCCACCAGGCTCCCAGGAAACCCCACTGTGCTCCCAGAACAAGCCAGGAAAACTCAACATCAAAGCCAAGATCCATCCATCCATCCATCCGGAGACTCGGGACAGTAGGGGGGAAAAACCGCCCCCAAAATTGGGCAAAAAAGGGTCAGGCTGCATTTTTGGGAGCAGTTTTGTTGACACCGTTGCTGCCGAGGGGAGAGGGACGAGGGAACGAGGAGAGGCCACGGGCAGTACAGAGGGTCACCGGGAAAAACGCGGATTCCGTGGGGAGCAGCCGACGGACACGCCGGGAAACGCTTCCAAAGCGCTCCAGAAGCTTCGCCCCAGACTAAAGCAAACAAACCCCACGGAGGGACAGATCCAGCCCCTTCCCAGGACGTTGTCCAAGCATCTCCAATTCCTTCACTGGAATGGGGGCTGAGAAAGGACAGGATTCAACCACGACCCAGCCAGGTCACGTCAGCTTTCCCAGCACGACTTCAGCAGCCGCAGCCCAATTTTCTTTGGATATCCATCACCCTTTGGAAGCTGGAAATGCCTTTTTCCCCCACTTTTTCCATGCCAGGATTTGCTTTCTCCCATCACCTCAGATGCAGGGGTGCTGCTGAAGGTTGGCTGGAATTTCACCAGTCTGGAATGGGGGAATGCTCGGAAAAGTTGTAGATTTTGTTTTGCACAATACAGTTCTAGATTTGCTTGGGCTATTTTATTTTATTTTATTTTATTTTATTTTATTTTATTTTATTTTATTTTATTTATGCCCTAATCAAGAAAATACCATCTCCAAGCTCCGGGACCCGGCGCAATCCCCAGGAGCAGCCATGGAGATGCCAATCCCTGGCCAAGTCCAGCACGGACCAATAAACCATGGAAGATTTGCTGTTCCCAACAATTCCAGCTCAGAAGCCCAATTCCCATGGAAAAAGGGGACTTTTCCAGCACAAAAATCACCACTCAGCACTTTGCCAATCCCAATTCCCAGTGAACCATCCCAGTCTCAGGTGGGGGGCTGGAAAAACAACGGATTTTTTTGGATCACTGCAAATTCCAGTGAACCTGGAGGGGGGAACACTCCGAGGGCAGCTCCAAGAAAAAACTGGAGCCTGGATGAGCTGGAAAGCCGTGGGAAAAACCTGTTTTGGGGGGAGCACGGAGCCTCACCCAGACCGAATCCATCTCAATTACAGCGGCATTTTGACCTCTTCAAAGGAAACCGAGGGTGCTCCCATTCCCCGGTGGGAATTTGGAAGGTTTTGCGATGTTCCAGGTATTTTAGGATGTTCTTCCCTTCGGTGCCCCAGGGAAGCGGCGCAGGATCGGGGTCCTTCTTTTTCCCTTCAACAAAACTGTTCCGACCAGAATTTCCCTTCCATCCACGCTGCCTCGCTCAGGGACAGCCTGGATTTCTCAGGACTCTCATCTTTCCCTTTGTTTTGTTTCCCAGGGATTTCTCCTTCCCCTGTCTTAGCTCCTGGCGTTGGGGCACAATAATTTCCTGCAGGCGGCCGGAGTGACGTGACCTTTGAAAAACAACCCAGGGAGCACCTCCATTCCCAACCCCGCACTCCAAAATCCATTTCCTTGGAAGCAGAAGGGAGCCTGGTGCCACCCAGCCACGGCACTGAACGGGTGCAAAATTCCTGCTGGAGCCACCGGAGCCAGCGACGGGATCAGAGCGCGGCAGCAACACGTTGGAAAAATCCAATTTTTGCGGTTCCTCCATCCCTGCATGGCTTTAACAGCTCTTCCTAACCACGATATCCAGGGAAAATCTGTCCTCCCCAGGTGGGAAGTGCCGCTGTGCAGGGCGGTGCTGTGGGGCGGCTCCATCCAAGGAATCGTTCCCGCATCCCAGTGCTGTCTGAGAGACCCTGCACGGCAAAAAGCCGCCTCGGCGCGTTTTCAACCCCCAAGAGCTGCGCTCCCCCAGCCGTTCCTCTTCTCCCGGCAGCTTTCCCAACGATTCCCGTGAAAAACCAAGGGAATTGCATTACAGAGGAGCGCGTCAAAGGAGCTGCGAGGGCCCGAGCGGAGCTGACACCGCGATTTGCCAGAGCGTGAATCACGCTCACGTTATCGGCCAGCGGGAGAGAATTCCAGGACCCAGCCGGGAGCAGCTCAGGGCTGCGGGGTTGTTTGGACAGGGCTTGGCACGACCCGCTCGGCTCCTCTCCCGCTGCTGGTATCGTTTCGTTTAAAAGCGTTGTGGAAGAACAGAAATCAAGGAAAAGGGGAGAAAAGGGGAAAAAGGATTTTTTGGGACCAGCCCGAGCTGGAGGATTGAAATCTTTCAGCACAAAATGTGGTTTTTTTTCAAGGTGTTTGCTTTGCTTCCCATAGAGGGGAAAGGGGTTTATTTATGGGATTATTATCCAGCACAGCAGGAGGAATTTGAGAATTCCTTAAGCGACATCGTGGCCCGTTGGCTTCGGGAGCCTTCAGGCTCAGCTGGATCCATGGAAAAGTCACTTTTCCCTCCACACACTACCCCAAAAAGCCGCTCTCCTCCAAATCCACCCAAACTTTCCAGGGCTTCTCTGTGCTCCAGCGCTCGCCCACATCCACCCTGCTCCAGCAGATCTTCCCCGCTTCCCTGCCAGCTTGGAGCGAGCTCGCGGGAGCCATGCAGCCAAAATAAGCCATTTCTGGGATATTTTTGAAAGGTTTGGGTTGGAATTTTTGCTCCCTTTGGACAGATGGAGCAGCGGCTCTGCCCAGGGAGGACTCGCTGCTCCGAGCTGGGGCAGAGCAGTTGATTCCCAATAAAAACGTGGTGATTTCCCAGTTTTACAGAGGAAATGAAAAGGTAATGGTTGGTCAGAGGAGGTTTTCACTTACAAATCCCACCGAACCCGGTTTCATGGGAAAGCCCCGGGGGGTTTTGTGGAGTGGGAGAAGAGGGTCCATTCCCTCACACGAGAAGAGGACATTTCCCACCACACAGAGTCTAAAAAATGCCAGGTTTAGATGGATTCCGGGAATTTGGGCCAATTTTGCACCCTCTGCTGCCCGGTTACTTTATTCCTGAGAAATATTCCCTTCTCCCAAACCCTCTTCCCTTCCAAGAAGCCACCTGCCGCGCGGATGGGGTGGGACACAGGGACCGAAAGCGATTCCTTGGTTTTACGGCCAAATCCCAGGGCACTGTCCCAGCTTCCTTGGCTTTTTCCAGATCCAAAGATTATTTGAGCCATACAAAGCCGAGATGTTCATCCCACCCAAGCCTCCGGATGTCATCCCACCGGGATTGACACGGGATCCCACCCAAGCCTCCGGATGTCATCCCGCCGGGATTGACATGGGATCCCACCCAAGCCTCCGGATGTCATCCCATCGGGATTGACATGGGATCCCACCCAAGCCTCCGGATGTCATCCCACCGGGATTGACAAGGACATCGACCACAGGCAGCTGGAAAATCCTGTTTTCCACTTCCCCACATGGGCAAACCAGTCCCAGCCACCATGGGAAATACCACCAGGAGGATTTGGGATGAAGATTTGTCTCCCAGGACACATGGAGACTTTCCTCCCTGGGAGGGTGGGGAGGCCCTGGCACAGGGTGCCCAGAGCAGCTGTGGCTGCCCCTGGATCCCTGGAAGTGTCCAAGGCCAGGCTGGACGGGGCTTGGAGCAGCCTGGGATGGTGGAAGGTGTCCCATGGCAGGGGGTGGAACGGGATGAGCTTTAAGATCCCTTCCAAACCCAAACCATGATCCCATGGCTGCCCCAGCTATGGACTTCTCCACGCTCTCTTGGGAGAAGTGGCGAAGAAGAGCCAGCTCTTCCTCCACACACGGATGAAGAATTCCAAAGGCTGAGCTGAAGGGACAGGTACCTCCCGGGAGTGTCTGTGGGGATGGCCGCCTGCCAACCCCTCCTCCCGCGGCTGCTCCCGCTGGATTTTCCAGCAGCCCGCGGCTCCGCGTTTCCACGGGAGCATCTCCCGCCTCCACCATTGTTCCCGGTCCCACCTGCTCCCGATCCCCCGGTGCCCCCAGGCTTCGGGAACGAGCCCCGGCACGCGGGACGTTGTTCTGAGCAGCCTGACAGATGCCAAACCCCAGCGCGGCGCTCGATAAACCCAGGGTCAGGGAGGAATTTTAACTCCACTCAATTGCTGGGAGGCACCTGGGATCCGTAACACACCCAGGCCAGGGACAGGCAGCTCGGGAGGGAAAAGCTACAGAGAAAATGAAGGGATTAACTCCATTTCTTGTTTGGGTTGGGTTTTTTTTTTTGGAAATCCCGCTTTCTGCCAAGTTTTCTTGGAGCAAACAGTTCTGTGCCGCTGCCAGCCCTGCCAGCCTCAAGGAGGCAAAATTCCTGAGTCAGACTTCGCCAGGCAAAGCCATGCTGCCTTCAAAATAATTCCACCGGGGGGAAAAAGGATGGATTTTCTATTCTCTCCTCACGCTGACAGTGCTTCCTTGGGCTTCCAGTTCCAGCATTTTTAGTCCAAATGAACCCGGGAATCTCCGGGAATCTCCGGCAGCTGGGGATTTGAGGGAATCAGTGAGCACCACGGGATTTGGGGTGCCACTGTCCCAGGATTTGAGGTGTCACTGTCCTGCTGAGGGGCTGCTTCCCGTGCTCATCCCACTGCTCCATCCCTCTGCCCATCCCGCTCTGGATCCAGCTGCTGGCAGTGCTGCTCCTGCCGCTGGAGGGGAATCCGCCCTGGAGTTTTCCAGCCAGCACCCATCACAGCTGTGGCCCCCAAGCCAAAGCTCCAACCAGGGATAAATCCCTTTCCCTGCTTTCGGCTGCTGGATGCAGGAATCTGGCCGGCGGATCCGAGCCCGCTGCTCCTCGGCCGCCGCCTCTCGCGCTGCCCTCCCTTCCAAGAAAAATGGAAACAGGAGACAAAGGAACTTTCCTACGCTGCATCCAGCCCTGCCCGCTGCCAGAGGAGCATCGGGAGGTTGTCTGAACGTGCAAATCCCGATTGCTCCCAAGGAAAACCAGCAAAAGCCAGAGCCGGAGCACAGAGCGGGAGCTCCAGCTCAGCCTTTGGCAGGAGCCGCCGCCACGGCGAAGTGCGGAGTTGGGATCGTGTCACCAAAAGGGGCTGAGGCGGGATTTTCCCCCCAGGAATATTTTTAGCAGCCAAGAATTCCCTCTCCTGCCTGTCCTTGCGCCGAGGTTTGCAGGAGGGGCTCCTGGAGCTGCTGGGAAGCGTTGGGCCGGGTGTTTGAGCTCATCAGGGCTTTGCCAGAAAGGAGAGGATTCCTGTGCTGGAAGAGGCTTCCCAGAGAAGCCGTGGCTGCCCCTGGATCCCTGGCAGTGCCCAAGGCCAGGCTGGACGGGGCTTGGAGCAGCCTGGGACAGTGGAAGGTGTCCCATGGCAGGGGTGGGACTGGATGAACTTTGGGGTCCCTTCCAACCCAACCCATTCCATGATTCCCTGTGAGATGGGGTTTTTTTGGATTTGATTTGGAGGGATCGAGAAGAAGCTGGATCAGATGGAAATTGTTTTTCTGCCGAAGGCACGATAATCTCCAAACGGAGAATCCAGACGGACATGGATGCAGGAACAATCCCCCTCAGGAGTGTTTGGGATGAGGAAGCGCTGCAGATCCTGTCCCCAGACTGGTGTTTCCATTTTTCCATCGCATCCCCCTTGAACCCAAGGAGCCGATACCGGAAAACTGATTCCTAATCCCAGTCATTTATGGGTGTCTTGAAACAGCCCCAAGAGCTGGAGCCCCATCCCAACATCCCCAGCACAGCTTTACCTCCAGCCAATGAAAGAGAAATTAATGAATTGCAGGAAATTAAAAATTCCTGGGATTTGTCGCCACTTCTACCCCACAACTTCCACTTCTTGCTCAGCAGGACCAGGCAGGGACCATTTCCTGATCAATCCTTCGGAATTCCGACCTTCCTGGGAGGAAATCCAGTAAAATCTGACCTTTCCTCAAACCCCCGTAAACCTTTTCCATTTTTCCCTTTCGCTTTAAGATTCCCTGTTTTTATTGGGCCCCAAATGCCGAGTTATTCCTCATTTTTATTTTCCTGCCCTTTTTTATTTCCCTCCCCTTTTCCTGCCACCGAATCCGGCAGGGAACATCCCGGAGGAGGGGGAATTTTCCACCCTTTCTGGTAGCAAATTCCTTAGGTTGCATTTGAGCCTTTTGTGGCTTCAAAGGAACAGCCTGAGCTCCACGAGGCTCCGGATCGGCCAAGGAAACCTGAAACATCCCAAGATTCCGAAGGGGAGAAGAATTTTTAAAAGGTTACATCGTGGAAAAAGAAAATCTGGAAACCTTGCAGAAGCCAGGATGTTCCTTGGATGCTCCGGCAAAAAAAGGGCAGAAGAGGGGGAGGGAACGTCAAAATTCCCCCCTGGAAGCAAATTCCACCCAGCAGAAGGAAAAGCATTTGATGTCCCGCAAAGCCAAAGTGGTAAAGAGCTTTCCTGGACCTTCTTCCCGGATCCCTGTGGATAATCTTCCCTCTATTTTCCGGCACAGCATTCCAGAGCCACCCTGCGCTGTCCCTAAAGCTGCCGAGGGACTTCCAAGCCCCGTTTTCATGGGAATATTTCCATTTCCCGTTCACCTTCTCAAAGCCCTTTTAGCACAAATCCCTAAACTTTGGGATTAAACCTGCGGAGGGAACATCCCAAATTCCCTCTGCTTTGAGGCAAGTCCTGCCCGTGAGGCTTTGGGTTGGGAGGAAAATCCAGCGATCCATCCCCTCGGGCAAGGATTCACTTTGGGAACGGACATTCCAGGGAATATCTTTTGGATGCAGGAAGGCGAGGGATCCACCCTGACCATCACGAGGAGCTGGAATCTGCAACCTGCGCTGGAATTTTTGGGTAAGGAAGGAAGCAAAGGAAGGTAGATGGGATATTCGGGAAAGGCTCTTCCCTGCGAGGGTGAGGAAAGGCTGGGATGGAATTCCCAGAGAAGCTGTGGCTGCCCCTGGATCCCTGGGTGTGTCCAAGGCCGGGTTGGACGGGGCTTGGGGCAACCTGGGATAGCGGAAGGTGTCCCATGGAACGAGCTGAGCTTTGAGGTCCACTCCAAACCATTCCAGGATTCCATGATTCCTTAACAGCTCCAACGGAAAGCAGGCATGGGTTTATTCCCTTCTCCCTCTGCCTTATCAGAGCTGGGAGCTGCCCTCAGCATTCCCCAGCCAGGAAAATCTCCCTTCCCGTCTCCATCTGTTTCCAGCTGCTCTTCCTCAGAGAACGAGGAGCTGTAGGAAGATTTCCTTCCCGGGAGGAATGGGAAAACCTTTTCCAAACTCCCAGGAGAAGCAGCTGCTTTTCCAACACTTCCCGGTGATGTCACCAAGGGCCAGCACGAGGTTCTGGAGAGGGCGGAATTCCAGGATCCAGCACAAGTGCCAGGACTGACCCCGGGGTTTCCAGGGAAATCCAATCCCTGGGTCTCTGTTCGGC